>HF970790.1:2787-16364 GCA_000604205.2 Neurospora africana FGSC 1740
TTATAAACCACCTCCTGCCCCCCAACCCACCTCGGATTCAGCACCTTAACCTGCCTACAATCCGCCGGGCAACGAAACGCAAAGCTGACGTTCCCAAAGGGCTTGCACCGCTCGCCGTCGGCGCCGCATTCGTTTCCTGGTCCCCAAAAGGTTGAAACGCAGTCTAGGTGTCTGACCACCTCTCTTCCTCCCCCCTCTCCATCTGGGTAGAGAAGAGTACCCTTGGACTGAGCCAGGGAAACAGAAAGAATGGTGAGCCAAAGGAGTAGACCGATAGACAACAGGGCGGCGCGCTGCCATTGATAGGGAAGGAGGCGTTCTAGTGTAAGACGGGGGAGGGATTGGATTGACGGAAAGAGGAAAGGGGTGAGGGTTTGCCGGTGGGGGTGGGAGGAGCCAGAGAGGAAGGTGAGGAGGCGGCGGAATGGGGAGAGTCGGGATTTGGGATTAGATCTCGAGTGTTTGGTCGTAGTGAAAGGTGGTGATGATGTGTCGGTGGTGTCGTCGAGTTCGAATTGCTCGATGTAATCTTCGGTGGATAACAGTTGGGCTTCTTCATCTTCTGATGGTTGGTGGTCGTCGTTGGCTTGGGTCCGGGAGGAACTTGGGAAGGGAAGGTGGTGATGATCATCGTCATCTTTTTGTTGTAGGCCGCTGTACTGGGCCCGGAGTGGGTTGTTCAGATCCATCTTGTACTCATATCAGCGTTGCTGTTTAAAGGCGTTTGTAAAGGCTAGGTGCTGAGCCACGGGCTCTGACTGCTCGTCTGCTGTTTAATGAATGGTGTTCAAGTTCTAAGGCAAGATGTTCTCCACAATGAGAATATCTAATCTCAGTGACTGCGTGAATTGAGGGCAAAAAGATACGAATGAGTATAGCCGGAATCCTCGGAAACGAACGCAGAGGGTGATAAGAAAGAGGGCATATCACAAGCACGTTGTGATAGCTGGAGAGTAAGATGTTCTTGCAAAAGATGCAAGACGGAGAGAGAGATAGAGAAAGTTGAAGTTCGATTCAGCTGAGCTGAAAGTCAATGACCCCCGTTCAACCAATGGCAGGGCCGCTGGCTTCCAAGGGTAGCATGGCTTGGAACTGGAAGGGGCAAGCCTTGCCATACCACCTCTCATGACTTGGATCCTAGGTTTGCAGTCACATTTCTGGTGCTGTATTAACTTGGAAACTGAACTGCCTTTGTCCACTTGGACTTTGATCCTCTCACAGCAGCTTCATCCGCGCACAACCTATTCCCACCGGCTTCTGTTGCATTATACAAATCGGTATTGAGTCGTGATATAAAACTTGGGATATAATTACAGGTACATGTCATACATCAGCTGCGGGTCCAAAAAGCCGTCCCGCAGCCTTGAAATCCTCTCTCCTTTTTCCTTTTTGACTTCTGTTCCTCGTCACAGCATCTCATCTCTCCCCATTTATTGGGCATCAACGAAGCCCTTGAGGTTGTTGAGCCACCTGAGGTACTCCTTCTGCTCCTTCATGTCAAGGTAGTCGGGAACGAAGAGGGCAAGGGCCTGGTTGATGCCACGGTCCTCGAGGTAGCGCTCCATGAGGACCTGGAGATCCTCATCGAGGGTACCAAAGGGAGGGCCAGGGTAGACGGCCTGGGCAGCGTGCTGGGTCTCGGCGGTGTCACTGTGAGCGAGCTTGGCGTCGTGGTAGTAGAACATGTTGTCGACAACGATGGAGCCGTCCTGGGCAACGGCGTCGATGTTGAGGGCACCCTTGTTGGGCTTCTCAATGACGATGTTGAGACGGACGGGAGCGCCGCCGTCCTCACCCATGTCCTCCTCGTTCTGGGCACCCTCCTCGTCACCGAGAGCCGGGTCCTCGTCGAACATGCCGGGCTCGTAGTTCTGGAGGTCGGCGATGGAGAAGGAGATGGTGATCCTGGCGTATATTGGTCAGCGCTTGGTTCTTGATGGAACCCAGGCTAGGGATTCAACTTACTGCTCGTTGCCAAAGGTGCGCTTCAGGACAACATCCTCCTTGCCGGGGGTGTCGACAAGCTCAAAGGGGCCGTTCTCAAGGAAGTCCTTGACGGTGGCGGGAACGGGCTCATTGGAGGCAATGTCCTGCTCATAGCCAATCTCGGTGGAGAGCTTCTCGGAGAGCTCAGAGTCGATCTCGGTGGCGGCAGCGCGGAAGACGGTGGTAGAGAAAGCCTTCTGGGGGAGCTGAGTCCTGAGGACATTGGTGGTAGCGCGGACGGTGGCGCGGCCGAGAGTGATGGGAGAAGCAGAGACGGCGCGGAGAGCACGGGGCGCAGCGGTGCGCGCGACAGCACGAAGAGACATCATCTTGACGGGATTTGGTGGAGGTTGTTGTTGACTGTGAATCGGATGTTTGGGGTCCGATCGTGTTGTTGCGCGTTGGGAAGAGGAGTGTTGTGAGTGAGTGAAGAGGAACAGACAAAAAGATAACGGGACTGAGTGATGGAGAAATTCGATAACAATCCACGATGGCTTGACGGATCCGCTGAGAGCTCCACGATGGAACCTGAGAGAGAGCAGCTGGTCCCAGAAATCTTCAAAAAGCTCCGTCGCTTCAGATTGGCGCAGAAAATTCTGAGCACAGACCACGGGACCCCGGCTCAATCGTTAAGAGCCCCACCGATAAAGAATAGCGTCAACCGATAAGTTCCTCTTGGCGGAAGTTCCCCCCACAATGACGCTTTGGACCCACTAAAACTTTGTCTTCAGTTGCTCTCGACGGGCGACCTCTTTCTGCTGTCCTCACATCGGCACGTCCAGAGGACAACAACTGTTGAATCAATATCTTACTTGCTTCTATTCAGAACTGATGGTCTGCCTTTCACGACTCTCTTCCTCAATGCCAATGTCCTTACCACCCCTTTAGTGTACCATGTAACCTCTAGCCAGAGTCCAGACTCCACACTCACATTCCAGGGATCGAGTGAAGAGAATCTGATCTATATGAACCGCCCATCATACCTCCCCAAGTCTGCCTTCATCTTCCCCATCCTCCTCAACCTCCTTTCCAAATCCTGTTGTTGTCCCTGTTGCTCTGATACCGGTAATGCTGCCGGTACAGGCACATACTCCCTCGCTTGTCCTTGCATCATCATCGACCCCGTCGTCGTCGTCGGCTGTCCCGATCCCGAGATCCGTCTCTGCTGCTGCTGCTGCTGCTGCCCCCTATTATAAACACCACCACTGCCACCACCACCCCCTCCAACTCCATAGTGGTAGTTGTTTTTGTTGCTGTATCCATACATTGAGTTCACACCCTGTGGCCCAATGGGTACACTAACACTAACACTGCTCCCCCTTCTCCTTCCTCCTCCGCCGCCTGTGCTGCCACCACTCGGGCTGCTACTCCCACTGCCACTGCTGCTTCGAGACCGGGATGCCGGGGTGGTTGCTTCGTCCTGGCATTGCCAGCACTTGTACCCCGTCTGATCTCGTTGGCTGGAAACTCCAGACAGGCATGAGCCAAAGATGCCGCTACCGCTGTTCTTGGCTACGGAACAGAGTTGTTCGGAAATGAGCACTGTGTCTTCGCTGCTGCAGCAGCGGCAGACGCGGATGTGGGTTTTGTAGGTGCACATTTCTGGAGTATGGGCTTTGGTGCTGTGTGCGCTCGTCAAGTCAACGGAGATGGTGGTTGAGAGAAAAGACGTGTGTGGTTGTATTGCGGATACTAAGCAAGTGGTTAGATGAATGATTGTGAGGTATAATTAAAGGCTTGACAAGAGCTAGTACTCACGTTGAGACTGTTGGGAGTGAAGTTTGACAACAAGCGGTGGTAGTTGGGCAACCTTGAAGTCGAAGCGGAATGTTTCCTGGTTTTCGAAGCCTTTTGATTTTTTTTTTTAAACCCGCCCACGTCTTGCAACACTCATCAACCTTCTCAAGCCACCAACACCAACGCCTATATATCAGCCGCCCGAACTGTCCTCGGTATCACCGAAAGTCGAAAGCAGCCTAACTGAGACAAAACCAGCATCTAATTCTCTCCGGTGCAACAGGTGCAACAAGTATGTTCAATGCGAGTGCCTCTCGGTGATAGGCAATAAGTATCCGCAACCCAACCAACGTGCGTAGAAGCATGGAAAGATCGAAATGGAGAACAAAAAAGAACGATCTAGTCTGTTTCAGGCTCCCAAGGATCGCCCACGAAAAAGATGTTTGGCTTTTTGATTCTACCCAAGACATACAAGTTGGGGACTGACGTACTACTTATCATTTTGGGAACAAACCTGGGGTTTGCTTGTCGGCTTGTCGGTTGTCGGGTTACTTTCAACTAACTTGGAGGAGCATTGGACGCGATTGGACTCGAGACTCGAAGCCGGAACATGGATGGATGGATAGATTGGATAGATGGACTCGATGTCAGTCCAGTCTAGGGTTTACTTCCCCGTGTCTTGTGTGTCTCGCGCGTGTCGTCCGTCCTGTCGTGCCCGCGTTGTGACTTGTGTATGGCCATTGGGGTGGAAGGTAGCAGTGCAGTGCAGCTTCCGGCAAGCCATACATAGTGGGTTTCACGATTGGTAGACAAGTTGAATGGTTTCTCCAATCGCACGACACTTGCTCCTCCATTAGAGGAGGGAAAGGTTTTGGGAAGGGGGAATGATGGATGTCAGCATGTGGCATCGCGTCGAAGTGGCTGTATGGCGTAGATAGGAAAGGGTCTGTAGGGTCTTGATTGAACACATCGATCGTGAGCTTCTAACATTGGATAGAACCAGACCCTCTTGGGTCTTGTGTAACCCTCAGCTTCGAAGAACCCCCCACCGCTAACATGGCCATGGACGTTTACTGGCACCAACCCACTCTTCCCTTGCCAATTAGGTCTTTTCTTGTCCACTTACCAGTCAGAGATCGAACAGATTGCCATGTGTTCTGTTACCTTTGTCTAGTGCCAAGAAGAGGCAAAAAAGCAACACACAAAGAAAACTAAAATGAACCGCTCGTCACCCTATCAAATCTGCGTCCCCGGCTATTTTGTAGCAGTGACCACTGCACATGTTTGTCTCATGCAGAAAGCCTCGAGCTGCCCCGACCAAAACTAACTACTTATTTCCCAGGTTCCAGTGTGTAGATAAATCCTTCCCGTTACGTTGCCTGACATTCGTCACCCAGCCGCGCTTGCAAAAGAGGTTCAAGTTACACACATGAGGGCCGGGGAAAGAGAGACAGACCTCAGAGGAAGAAACTGAACACCTACCTCTACCTAGCTACCGTTTTCTTGGCAGGGCAAGACAGCTGTGAAAAAAAGAACATGGTACTGCATGGCATGGTAGGGTACATAAACTCTTCGCTCGTTCGTTCGAACAAAGTCTCACATATCTCCACTTATACAAAACCGCCATCTGTTTTGGGAGCGGGTTGCAGAAGTGTAGGCCTGGTACTTTCATTCAGAGCTCTTTTGCCCCTTACTTCTCTCCTCATCTAGTTTATCCAACGGTATCTCTATCGATTGGCTCGATCTTCCCATTCATTGTGGACCACTCCATGTGCAAGTAGCTAGCCGCGGGAGAAAAAAGAGGGATGGGGTGAGGAAAAGGAGAGGGAAGCACGAACCCCAGGCAAGCAGGTAGCCCCGAACCGCTAAGGTACACCAATAGTTAGGTGGATCAAGTTCATGGGAGAAGAAGGGACAGAAGTTGTGGTAGGTTGTACGTTTCCCTATAGATAGAAAGAAGGGGGTAACAAGATGAGGGGAAATGTCAACGACAGGTTCGGGTAGTAGTGACAGAAAATTAATAGATAGATAGAGGGACGACTAACTGGCCGGCAAAGGGAACCATACGCAATGATGAGGTGTGTAGTACTTTTGCTGAGAGATTTGACAAGAAAAAAAAGAGAAGACACCCAAATTCTTTTGATCTTGGAAGCTAAACTCGAAACCACAGCCAAGTAACAAATCCCATCTCGCCCCTCATCGCCATCATATCCCACCCTATATGGAAGCAGAACACCCAAACCGCTCCGAGTCCAACAAAGTTCGCAGGAGAATCCTAGCCAGGGCTCTCCGAACGCCGGTGAGACCGCCCCCGAACCCGGCCCATGGCAACTTGCAGGACATGTGGAATACCGGTAAAGCCATGGGGAAGTGAAGGAGGGGGAATAGTGCCGAAACCGCCCACGGCTACCTGCTTTTCAGGTACATATCGATGAGTCCCCCCTCCCTCTCTCTGACTGTTTCCGCCCGCCACACTTGGGTGTGGAGAGGGGGGTTGAGGAATGAGGGAAAAATAAGGTCTAGCTTAGCGTTGTCGGTTGCGTTATGCCCACGAGGAGCACGTAGGTTGTACAGCATCAGCTGGCAGCTTCTCCCGAGCGAAGGCGCCGAATGAAGGAGCACTAGAACAACTCGGGTTGCTGTCGATCACTTTGCAAATGACTGAAAAAGTCCGGGATGAGGGAGGTAAGTAATCGTCGAATCGGGCGTTGCCGCTGCGGGAGTGTAGGACATTGTGTGTAGAATGGGCTTTTTCGTCCTTCTTTCTATATGCAGGACTCATGACGGTTCCAGGGGCAATGCATCTCTTTAATTTCCACACTTCCAACTCTTTTTTGTTACCGGTATGTCTCTCACACATGGTCTTACGGTAGGAGACCTGCAGCCCTGTAAGCAAGCCTTTCCAGGGCACAGTCGTCGGCTGGTCTGAAACTTCTTTTCTCTCTCCCAGTTCCATCCATGATCCCTCTTCTCCATCCCTAACTGGTGAGCTGTCCGAGCTGACGGGGAGCGTGGACTGGCTGGCTGGGACAGGCTGTCGGTAACTGAACCCAGCATGAAATGGCGTCCTTGACACGTTGCTCCCACCCCACCCAAACTCCTTCTCGAGTCTTCTCCCTTCAGCCCTCTTTTCCATCGGTTCGGGCCCGTGAGCCGTTTGGTGCCTGGTGCCTGGTGCTTGGACAAGGTGAAACTGCAGTTTGTATGCACAGCGATAATCGAACACAGGGGTCACGGCAGCAGCCGCTTTTGTTCAAGGCACAGTAAGCAAGCAAGGCACGGATTGCGGATGGGGTAAAGTAGGAAAGATAAAGTGGCTTGTGACAGGTTGATTGATGAGGCTCGTAAGGGATGAATAAATCTCTGCCTGGCCCACCTTTCGATATCATTAGTGGACACGGCCAAAACTTGAGGCTGCAGGTTGGCGGTTTGTACACAGGTGAAACGCTGTCTTATTTTGCAGCACGACGCAAGGCATTTATCTCATCAGGGTGACGAGCAACGGGGGAGACGGGAGGAGTAGCCGGCTGGCGTTCAACTGGGACTGGGACTGGGACTGGGACTGAAGGGCTGGAAAGGGTATCATTAATGTTTGTTGAGGTCCAGCTGCCTCGCTCATTCTGGGTATCTCCTTCGTTAGGTAGGTCGGAAAAAGAAGAGGCGATGTGCTCTCAGTTGGTCTGAGGAGGGAAGCTAGCAGGCGCGGATCTTCCTGAAGACTGGATCTTGACCCATGTGAGGTTGGTGAGGAAGGCCCAGTTGCCATCCCACCGGTCCAACATCTCAGTGGTCTTTTCATTAGTAAGGTCGGGGAGGTCTGTCAAATGGTCAGCGACAAAAGCTATCCCACGTAGAAAAGAGGTGAAGAGGACTGACAGAAACCATCACGCTCCTCCTTGTGAAGCGCCTCCATCTTCATCCTCAAAAGATCCTCCTTGGCACTGGGCGGCCTGCCCTGACGACGAGCCTTTTTTATTTCGTGATACTCCTCATCATGTTGATGACAGAATCTGGGTTGGATGGTTAGAGATGGTCCTACCAATATTGCAGTCAACACTCACTCGGCAATCTTCTTTTGAATGGCAGGGAGCTCAAGCGGCTTGTTCTCATTCTCACGAGTAGCCTCTTGGAAGAAGGCGATACGGGTGATCAAAGGCTGGTCCCTCTTGCGCCTCGCCTCAGACATCTTCTCGAGACGATCATCGCGGACCTGGGCCTTGTGAAGACGGCGGGAATCACGGCTCTTGGCATGGAGGGCTTCAATGGCACCGCCCCTCTTCTTGGCGATGGCCTTGCGTGCCTTTTCGAGAGTCTTGGGCATGGTGAAGAAGACGTATAGGTCGATGATTGTTGGGAGATGAATGATGGTTACCTATTGTCAGTGGTGGTGAAGATAAAGGTAAGGTACGTATATCCACAGGTGAATTGCCTTTGGCGGTTGGGATGGAATTTTTCGATAGCACTGGGGACGGTGGGGCACCTTAAGTGGTTGCAGCTCGGATGGATTCGATTGGAGAATTGAATGTCTTGGCGGCGAGCTCGGCTGTTAGTGTGACTAAGGTACCGTACGGGAGCTGCCATCATAAAATACCTGTACACAGTAAGGTACCAAGCACAACCATTTCTCAGGTCTGGAACGTGAGGTGTTTACAGGTGGAATTCCCTGTTGAGGTGCAAGTCTCGTCAAAGTATAAAATTGGTGGCATTCACAGATTCTTGATTGTTGTCATCAAGCTCTTCCTTGCAATATAGTTTCAGGTTGGTTGTAGAGTGAAGGTAACCTGGAAATACCTAGGTACGCTCCCACCTCGTTGTTTTGCAGTGTACACAAACAGAGCCAGTGCTTGCGTGCCCCTGAACGCCCCGCATGGATCGGAGATCAACGATTGACAGGCATGTCGCCTGGCAGTCTGGTCGCGGGGTAACGACGCGGTACGCGCTTCCATTTTCTAGAAATGGAAAACCTGCCACCCCAGGCGATTTGTCGTCGTTTTACGGGGCGGGAAGGCGTGGATCGGCTCCATTCTCCCATTCTTTCCATGCACTCGCTTGGGGTCTGGGTGGACTGCAGCATTCTTATTCCACTACCAATTTTTACAGTGCCTGCCTGCCCTTCACCGGCCCGGGCCCTCAGGTCGTCCCCCGCCCAAGATTCAGTTTGCTTCACACTTGCAACTGCACCTTTCCTCTTCCGTGGGCTCAGGTCACCTTCCTCCCTCGCTTCAAATCGAGGTCGTTGCATTTCCGTCCTCCAAACTCGCCAACCCTCCAGTGGCTGGCTTGGTGAGAATTGCAAGAAGTCTTTCAACCATTCAGCCATAGAGGTATCGGGACCGCGCCATCGCTCGCTAGTCAAGTGCTCTTGTCCATCACCCTCACTCCAAAACAAAAACAAAAACATCGACAAAACAGTGGGTTGGGCACATCGTTTGCAACTCGCATTAACCCATAGCATATACTACTTACCACAGTACGGATTTATACACGCGTCCTCGACTGCAGGAACCCCAATTCATACATCATCACCAATTCACCCGGCACTCGATATCCCACCGCAATTGCCACCACTGGACAGGGAAGAGAGTTCCATGGCCTCGTCAGGCGCGTGAGCCTTCGTTCAACTTGTCGGTTGCTGCAACCTACCGCGCTTGTCAGGCGCTTGTGACGCGTTTCCGTCACTGGAGCAAAGATGGGCATCAACGGTCTTCTCCCCCTGCTAAAATCCATTCACCGCCCTGCCGAACTCAGGAAGTACGCGGGCGAAACTCTAGGCATCGACGGCTATGGATGGCTTCACCGAGGTGCTATCGCTTGCGCCATTGACTTGGCTCAAGGCAAGCCAACCCGCAAGTAGGTTCCAACCGAGGCGACCATGGACTGTCTGACCCCAATGCTAATTGTAACACCCAAAAAGATATGTCGACTATGCGATGCACCGCGTCAAAATGTTCAAGCACTTTGGCGTGACGCCCTATGTTGTCTTTGACGGCGACTATCTTCCCAGCAAAGCCAAGACGGAACTGGACCGCGAGAACAGACGAGAGGCGAGCAGGAAGACGGGTCTAGAATTCCTCAAGGCCGGCAAACCATCCCAAGCATACATCGAACTCCAAAAGGCCATCGACATCACTCCAGAAATGGCCCGCCATCTGATCGACGAGCTGAAAAAGGCCAATGTTCCTTATGTCGTTGCGCCGTACGAAGCAGATGCACAGTTGATCTACCTCGAGCGCCAGGGCATCATCAGTGGCATTGTCTCGGAGGATTCTGACTTGTTGGTTTTTGGAGCTAAGCGCCTCTTGACCAAGATGGATCAGTACGGACAATGTATCGAAATCAACCGCAGCCAGTTTTGTGCTGTCCGAGAGATCTCCTTGACGGGATGGACGGATGCCGAGTTCCGCCAGATGGCCATCTTCAGCGGCTGCGACTACCTCGACAGCCTTCCCAGCATGGGTCTCAGGACGGCGTACCGCATGATTCGAAAGCTCAAGACGCCTGAGCGTATCGTCAAGAAGCTCCAGTTCGACGGCAAAATCCGAGTCCCCGACGACTATCTCGAAAGGTTCAAGCAGGCTGAACAGACTTTCATCTACCAACGCGTGTTTTGCCCAGAGAAGCAAGCGGTGGTGTGCTTGACAGAACCCGACGAGTCCATTAATGTCGACGATATGCCGTACATCGGCGCACCTATAGATGCCAAGCTGGCTCGCGCCATCGCTGTTGGAGATGTTCACCCGATCACCAAGGAGCGCATCATTGTCACAACAACCTCCCCCAGCAAGAGAAGGATCAGCCAGGTCTTCGCTTCCGCTTACGGCGAAGGCAAGAAAATGGGAAAGCCTATCGACCAGTATTTCAAGGACCGCCGGATTCCCCTTGGAGAGATGGACCCCAACTGTTTCAACGTCGAGCCTGACAATGGTGAACAAGAGCCGACCACCGAATCTCGCCCTATCGTGTTTCCACTGCCGAGACCGTATGTGGAGGATGTGGGAACATCAGCAGGGCCCGCTCGGCGCTACACAGCTCAAAACAACAACCGGCGCAAGAGTGAGCCCATCTCGAAGCTCCTGGCTTCTTTTGATGACACGTCCAGCGTCACATCCCGACGACAGACAACAGGAGCAGGATTCGAGGTATTCACGGACACTGACCCTGCGATCTCCACAAGACCGCCAAAGAAAGCGCGACTGTGTGAAGACGCAGTGTCGGAAGGTGCCGTCACTGCTACCCCCGAGAAAAGTAAGTTCTTCCCTCAAAGCAAGGCGAAGAAGGCGGCAGCTAGGAAGTCGGAGTCTTTCATCATGTCGGATGATTCTATCGAGGAAGCTTTCCGGAGCGTTCCGGATGCTGTATGGAGTTCGTCAAGGGCTCGTCGTCGGAGCGGAAAGGTTCGGTTTGTTGAGGAGTCACCGTCCTCTGAACCAGTGTCTCAGGAGAAGGAGCAGGAAGATTTGGAGGAACCATCTCTTCCTGTGATGCCAAGTGCCACCATTGATGCCAGCAGCGATGCCAAGGACGAAGTGGAAGTCCCTGGCTCATCACCGCAAGAAGTCATCACCAAGAAGACTCTGAAATCCCAGACCCCGCTGGGCCCTCGGCTCCGGCAATTCTCGTATCAACCAGGTAAACCTGGTGCTCGCATTGTCGACGGACTGCCTACACCTTCCTCAACCCAAGAGAGACCTGCTGCGGTGCGTAGATCATCGTTGAATCCAAGCTCTCCCATGTTGACTCCATTGCAACGCATGGGAGCCCGGGCACTGAAGCAAGTCACACCTCGCGCCACGCCTCCTAGCAGCGCCCGCGCACGTAAATCAAGCAAGCCAAGCGAATCTCTGGGCTCCGTCCCGGTTGATCCCGCTGCCATTCCATTGCCGTTGGTCGACTTTGCTGAAGTTAGAGCCCTGAACATGTCGCTTCAGGGCAGCGAGGATCAGATCATTCCTGAGAGTGACGGAGAAACCGAATTGGGCACGACAGCCACTCGTCCGCGACTCGACTTGTCGCAGTACCTGTATTCGTGAGCCCCCAACTTGGGCTTTCGGGTGTACCTATATAAGGAGAAGCCAGATAGGTATGTGGTGTGCATAGCGCTCGGCGTACTGGTAAGAAAGAAACCCGCCTGGGAAATGGGTGGGCTCGGGATTGCACAATGGTCTATTGTAGGGAAAAAAAGGGAAGAGAATGGGTTAGGAATTTTTTGAGGCAAGAAAAGGAATCATGAGAAGAGCAGGCTGAGGTATATGAGGAGAACTTCTATTGGCTGTTACGCGGTATCATTGATGGGCCATTCGTTGATGGCCTTTTGTCAAGAGGGTAGCTAGATAACTTTAGTAGGAAATAAACAATGGGAACAATGATGAAAAGAATGGTACTATTGCACCTGTCAAGGCTTTGGTGTTAGGAGACATGTCACCATCAAATTCAAACATGGATTCTATTAGACGGGAGCCTTGTACGAATTGACGATACAGGCCGAGCGTCAGTGGGTGCCCGTGCTGGGAATGGTAACCGCGATAAGATCGATAACATGTGCCAGTTTACCGCCTTTGGCAGAATGCCAGAACCGCAAGCGTGAAAGTGTGGGGCAAGGTACTGGGGGGCTCCACATTGATGGGAACAATCCACTAAAATTCCACTGCAATCCACTGGCGACAAAAATTCATCGACAACCTAAGCACCAGTTCGCTCGACCACAAGCTGACCCGCCCTCCACTATCTCAATTTTTCCACCTGGGTTTCGTTTCGATACCTCGACAATCATTCCGCCTGCTTGTCATCACCGCCCATCGCAGCGAAATCCCGGATTCGCATTTCTGTCTTGAACCACCTCGGTCTCTATATTAGCGACTCGCAATCATTCAGGTCGACTCGTAAAACAAGCGTGTGCAAAGATGGCGGATACCGATTTGCAGGTAAGCAGACCGGCGCTGAAATGCACACCACCGATACGGTGATACCCATGGCGACGCCCCTCAAAACCTGCCTGGTAGTTGTGGCCAAGCTGGGATGGCGATAGTTCCGACGCTGACTGTGCCGTCTTGCGACTACGAACAGGAGCGCCTGCGTTCTCACGCTCAGGCCTTTGACGGTCTACTGTCGCTGATCCCAGCCAAGATGTACTATGGCGAGGACAACAGTGTACGTTATCCCCCTTCACTTGGCTATTCTTCAAAAACCCAACCGTTGATGTTGGTGTCAAATGCCTTCGATCGCATCGCTAATCCCAAGTAACCCCGCCAACAGGATCAGTGGAAGAAGAAGAAGCAAACCAAGGAGCAGGCGAAAGCTGCCAAGAGGGGGAAGCTCGATCCCGACAGTGAACTCAACCGCAACGCTAAGGAGGTCATGGAGGAGCGCGCCCGCAACAAGCGCAAGCTCCAGGAAATGGAGGAGAGCAGCACTGAAGACAGCGACGCCGACATCGAGATCCCCGGTGTCGAGAAGGAGAAGCCCCTCGAAGGACTGAAGAAGAGGGTTGTCAAGGACGACGCCGAGACTGAAGAGTCCGCGCCTAAAAAGCAGAAGCTCTCCGAGGAGGACGACGAGGCTGCCCCCGCTGAGAAGCCGTTGAGCAAGAAGGAGCAAGAAAAGGAGGCCAAGCGACTCGCAAAACTGGCCAAGCAAGAGAAGAAGAAGGCCAAGCTCGAGGCGAAACTAGGCAAGGGTGAAAAGACGGAAAAGAAGGACGACACCGCCGAGGAAGTCAAGCCTTCCACCGAAGCTGATGAGGACGACGAGAACGACGATATGGCTCCCATTGATGTGTCCGGTCTCGTAACAAAGGAGGACGAGGGCGAGTCCCAGGAATCCGCGCACTCTTCTGTTTTCGACAGCCGCGACAAGAC
>HF970790.1:66291-79202 GCA_000604205.2 Neurospora africana FGSC 1740
TACGGAAGTATTTCTCCGTCCTCTTCAAAACGTTAAGATACCAGTTCATAGTATCTATCCGCGAGAATCTTGGCCGCTTTCCCAAGTCTAGTAAGATCTGGCTTATTTGTACCAAACCTAACAAACAAACCAGGGCTGGATTGTATGTCTAGTGTAGATTCCTCGTGGTTACCTTGGGTACTGTGCTCACTGTAGTGTAAGCTTTCCGTTACATGGAACCTACCCTTGGAGCCTCTCGTCCCTCTTCCCGCTCCCGCCAAAGACGGAAGGTGATAGGATACCGGCAAAACACTTTTTGGCAACTGTCCAATCAGCAACGTGAACCAATCTTTGGGGAAAAGGGAGAAGAAAGCTTGTGTTGGTCGGCGGGCGGGCTTGTCCATCCGACGACGAAGGGGTGTCAACGCCATCAGCCACTCATTCAATCATCGACCGACGACGGTTGTTGTTGTGCCGGGGTTTTGTACAGATGGGGTGGTGGTGGTGTTCAGCTTTCTGACAAATGTGAAGGGTCGGGTGAGAATGGTTGGGTCATTGAGCATGATATGTACGTATCCCCGGATCGACGTCTTGCCGATACTCTTCCGAACAGTCATGGAAAACGGCCTTGTGCACGTTTTTATGCACGCCATGGGTACAATAACCACACAATCTCACAACGTCCGATTTATTTCCCTGCCGCTCTCTTTTGGCGTCTTACCTTTCCGGGAATGCAACCTGAGCGACCTCGCACTTGGGAACAGAGTGACTGCTCGCACCCGCCCGCTACTCCCCCCCCGAGACTGAGAACAAGCGTTGCGTTCGTGATATGTGACCGAGTGACGGACGGAATGGACTCTTTCGGCCCTGTACGTTACGAGTTAGCGGCGGTTAAGGAAATGTTTACCCATACATACCTACCTTAACTACGTGTACATCTTCCTTCCTTCTCCTCAATAAGTCTCTTATCCCCTTGCCGAGTTGCCGACCGTGTGTTCCTTTGCTCTTGGTTTGTGACTGGCCATTTTTTGTGCTTGCTGTATCTTTACTTCGCTTCCTACAAGTTGTTTTATTGCTAATACGCTTTACGAGTGCAGGACAACACTGCCATCCATCACTGGCAACCTTACGGCATTTTGCAACAAGTAGCATTCGACGTCAGGTTATCAACTTAGCCATCAGGGTATGTGTGGAGTTGTTTTATAATATCCAGTCCAAGTCCCCTGAAAGATCATGGCATGGCAGGTTCCACTGATTTTCATGAACAAAACGTGGGAGAGGCCCGCTGGAAATAAGGCCTGGCCTCCACTCACTTACTCCACGATCCACCATCCTTCCCTGGCTGGCATGATCATGATCATGGTTCAAGTCAACGGGGGTATCTTGGGCATTCAAGAACCATGATCTTACTTCCTTCCCCAGCAAAAAAGACAGAGCAAATATCATCTCTTCCAACTTCAACAGTGACAATGGCTGACAATTGTCGCAAGGAACGGCCCGCGCTGCGCTCACCGAGCACATCACGTCCGACATGACGGGATCTCAACTCCAGGGGCAAGCTGCTCCAGTCAGCAATGAGTATGAGCACGATAACAACCGATCCCCTACAACAGAAGCAGACCGGCTCGCCCTACAAAGACAGAAATCGATAGAACAAGCCATCGACGAGGGTCACGACGCCGACATCCCATCCGACATCGGCTACGTACTAGACGAGCAAGGCGAGAAGCGGCGCAAGGAGGCCATACGCCGCAACTCTCTTGCTCGGGCACGGAGTCATGCCAGCCATACTTCTAGTCGTCATCATCATCATCATGATCACCATGATCACGACGACATAGAAAAGGAAGCAGCCGGCAAATCTTCCTCCTCCTCCCACCACAGCCCGCAGGAAGAAGACTCATCAGGCGCGGTTACTTCCTCCGAGGAAGACGAAGCCAACATCATCTGGTGGTCCGAAAACGACCCCGAGAACCCCTACAACTGGCCCCGCTGGCAAAAGATCCTCAACGTCGGGCTCATCAGCGCGCAAACCTTCATCGCGCCCTTGGCCTCCTCCATCTTCGCTCCCGGTGTCCCCTCGGTGATGAAAGAGTTCCACAACTCCTCCCCGGAACTGGCCTCGTTCGTGGTATCGGTGTACATCCTGGGCTTCGCGGCTGGGCCCTTGGTGATCGCCCCGTTGAGCGAGATTTACGGAAGGCTGGTTGTTTATCATGGGTGCAACGTGTGTTTTATTGCTTTGTTGGTTGCGTGCGCCGAGGCGCCGAGTTTGAAGGCGCTCATCGCGTTCCGGTTTTTGTCGGGCATTTTTGGTAGCTGCGCGGTGACCAATGGCGGGGGCACCATCTCGGACATGATCACGCAGGAGAAGCGGGCGACGGCGATGGCGCTGATGACGATGGGGGTGTTGCTGGGGCCCATCATCGCGCCGATTATTGGGGGTGTCATCAGCGACTCGGACCTGGGCTGGCGCTGGGTGTTTTGGATCTTGACGATGCTGGCGGGCGTGGTGGCGCTGTGCATGCTCGTTTTCGGAAGGGAGTCGTACGCGCCGGTGCTGCTGCAGAGGAGGGTCGACAGGCTGCGCAAGGAGACGGGTAATGACATGTTGAGGAGTAAGCTGGATATCGGATTGAGCCCGAAGGATTACTTCAAGCGCAGCATTGTAAGGCCGCTCAAGATGCTCGTGTTTAGCCCGATCTGCATCATCTTTGCCATTTATATCGCTATCGTGTATGGGTACATGTACCTCATGTTTACCACGATTTCGAGGGTGTTTACCAACCCGGAGACTTATAATTTCGGTATGTGGCAGGCATCAATACCTCCCCTCGTCATTTGAACATTGCTAATAACGCGTGTACAAAACAGGCACCAAGATCGTCGGCCTGGTCTTCGTCGGCATGGGCGTTGGTTCACTCCTCGGCCTCGTTTTCTTTAGTGTCGCCAGCAACCGCATCATGAAGGCCAAAGCCGGCCCCGACGGCAATGGAACATGCACCCCCGAGGATCGGCTCAAGGTTCTCCCCGTCGGTGCCATATTGCTGCCCGCTGGTTTCTTCATCTATGGCTGGACGGCCCAGTACCATGTCCACTGGATCGTGCCGATTATGAGCCACGCTCTGATCGGGTTCGGCAACATTGTTATTTTCATGGCCATCAGCATGGTGAGTTTCCTGCCTGTTTGTCGGGAAAAATCCAAGGACGAGACTGATTAATGTCGTGATAGGCCTTGATTGACACGTTCACCATCTACGCTGCGTCTGCCCTGGCTGCTAACACAGTAGCGAGAAGTGTCTTTGGAGCTGTCCTTCCCATCTTCGGCTTGCGCATGTACGACACGCTTGGGCTAGGATGGGGAAACAGTCTGCTGGCGTTCATCGCCGTGGCATTGATCCCGGTGCCGTTTTTGCTGATCCGATATGGTGAGTTGCTGCGAACGAGATATGAGATTAAGAACCTCTAGGCGGAGTAGTTGAGCATAGCGTTGGCTACATGTTCCGGCGAATGTTTCAGTGTTGATGTTCATACCACAGACCTGTATGTAGTGTACATGATGAAAATGGTCTTAGCAACGAAATGAATTTCTCAAGACCATGTGATCCATCGACAAGGTAAGTGACTCGTGGTGCAGTGGAGAGAGCTCCATTCGCACTGGCGTCGCTGGCTGGCTGGCCGCCTGTTTACTGGCTGGCTGCCTGGACAACAGCTAGTGTACATCCCTGCGAATAGCCTCGGCTATGATTCCGGAACAAGGGTCGGGAAACCACGGGAGCACGAACTGAACTTTGAGCCCTACAGCCAACAACTTGCGGAGACAACGAACACACGCAACTTTGGGCCACGAAAACTGCTGCGAGTACCCTTGGAAAGGTCCCAGGGAATCAAAATGCGGCTGTGATTCAAAAACCCTATCGGAAGACACACAAAAAAAGAAATAGGTATGCATCCCGCGGCCATCAGAACCGCTCCCGAACGCCCAATCCTCCAAGATCCACCCCCCTCCCTATCCAGCCCGGCTACTGGCACCCACTGCCGGATATGAGGAGGCCCATCAGCACTTGAGCCGGCAAAACTGGCCAAACTCAGAAAGACCTCCTCTGCTTCCTCTCTTCGACAAACATAACGACGGGCTATTCTGTCCAAGAGATGTATATACGTGTGGTGGAAAACGAAAATCCTCCTGTCATGGCGCCACAATCTCCTCCTCCGGCTCGAGAATAACCGATTCCAAATCGGCACGCCCCCTTGGACAAGAACAATGATTTCGATCCTTACTTCTCGGCTGTGAAGGATGGTGTCGACCTCGATGCAACCAAGGCCCGCAACACTCTCTGTCATCCACCATTTATCGGGTCCTGTCGAACCAGCCGCTCGATCCAGCAATGGCGACAGACTGGTCCATCACCCATTCGCCGACGCCAAGATACTTGTCAACCCACTTTCCAACTTCCTTGTTTTCGCCAGCGACCTTGTCGGTTTTGAAGCTGTAATCACCAAGTGTCAGTCTTTCGCTCGAGCATGCCACCGGAAGGCATGGACGGATCGGCGGGTTCGGGTTCGAAATAGGGGGGCGAGGCCTCGCAAGGGCGGTGTCCGCAGGGCAGGGAGCGCATCGGAAGCAACTCACGTCAGACCGGTCGATCGCTTCATTCCAGCGAGGAATGCCGAAACTGTTGGACGCAACGCACATCGAGTCAGCGGATACCGAAGACAGGCCAAAAGAACCGACGACTATCGATCATCCTTCTGGAACTGGAACTTACGCAGGACAGCGTCAAAGGCATAGTGGCTCAAACGTCCGAGCTTCGACCATAAGCCTAGTGTCAGCAAATCGAGGAGCTGGGAGAAGAGATTCTTAGAACTCCGTTGAACAGCAAGCGACGACGTAGCGGCAGCAGCAGCAGCAGCGGGCGAGTACGAAGGCAATACGATGGAGAACAATGACAAGATCGGAAAATCCGGAGAAGGGGCCGGGGATCTCTGTACATTCGGACGGAGGATGAAGAACAGCAACGCTAACGACGCAAGAAACTTCGGGGTACCCACCACCATCTTGAGGAGGAGTGGCTTTGTTGGATGCGACACAAAAAAGAGGATCGAGAAGGGAGGAAACGCGATGCGATGCGATATGCGATGCGATGCGACTGATCGGTTCGGGATTCGGCGCCGTCGGGGTCGGGAGTCGATGTCGATGGTGGTGGTGGTGATGATGATATTCCCGGGGCGGAGCGGTGTTTGCAGGTCAGGAAGGTGTTTCGGGAGGTGCTGTGGGGGGGAGGATTCGAGTGCCTGCAGCAAGGGCGTCGGGCGATGCGGTGGGCAACGTAACGGGGCGATCACACAGGGAGGCGGCCTTTGGAGGTTGGAGCCGAGACACTGCAGTGCGGTCAAGGATCGTGCGGGGCGGGGCGAAGGCTGGAAAGGGAAGAGAAGAAGAACACGAGCCAGGGATTGTCAGGAGACAGGGACCAAGGGAGTTCAGTCTCGAGGGATCATCTTGGTAAGATCACGTGTCGAATATCGTGACTCTTCCTGGCTGTCGTCAAGAGGGTCCATAACCAGTGGAGCCCAATGGAGCGATGATCGGGCCATGGTCTGTGCCCCTGCCAGTCCGGCCAAATTTAGGGTTGGGTTGGCCATTCCCTTTTGGGGGGGAAGCGGGGCATGGTCAGCGACCTCGGTGGGGTGAGGGGCAGAGGCAGGCATGAGCTACGCGGCACCGGGCGGCCAGTGGCGGCTTGGAGGGTATTTTAGTGGGCTTTTGTGTGATGTCCTCCACTGCGGCGGCGGTACTATGGCGAGATGACAAGGTTGTAGCTTCCAGAGCTCCCAATCTATCCCCAGCGCTCCCCAACCGGAATGCTGCCTCCGCGAAGACGCCGACACGGGGGCGTCAAGAGCGGATTCCATTGTGTGAAGAGGGGACCTGATCCAACCCTCCGCCGACGTTTCGAGGGCCGCACTGCCGCTCCCGCCCTGGCAAGGAGTCGACGAGAGATACCAAAGTGACCAAACGAGGGGAAGGAAAGGGACCAGTGGTGCAGGCGTGGTGTGCTAGTGGTGCCAGGCGTTTCTCTTATCAGTTTTTATCGCGCAACAGCCCGTCACAGATTGGTTCGAAGCCTGGGCGAAACGAGAAAGCAGAAAAAAAAAAAGATCCATGGTCCTATTCCCCTCCGGTCTTGGTGTTGATTTCTGATTTCACCTCAGTCTTCTCTCTTCCTCTTCCCTCTCCCTCTCCCCAAACTTTTTTTCCTCCCCTCAACAATTTCCCCCTCCTTCATTCATCCCCAAGCTTCAGCTCCAGATTTCGTCTCGAGATCTGAACAACTGAATCATCAGCTTCGGTTTCTACCTAGGTACGTTTGACAGAAATGACGGCGATTCCCCAATTTGCTTCCATTCCCTCCAATTGAAGGTGGAAGTGCCACAAAAACCCATGGGGAGGCGGGCGGGTCATTCTCATTCGGATCTCCTTGCTTCGTACGGGGTTCCATGTTGTGTCATCATCATTTTGCTCCCCGTCCCAAAATCTGGACTCCAGCATGCGAAAAGACGCGGGGTAATTTGAGCTGGGACAGAACTTAACGCCCCCCCAACTTTGGATCAAATCACAAAAAGATCCAACAACTAAAATTTCCTCCCTCCAAAACACCTCTTTACCATTCATTCTGCCTCGCATCTGCACCAGCACTGCGCTCTGTGTCCTGCAATTGTCATTTTTGCGCATTGCACTTACCTTGGTTGGAACCTTATTTACTGACGCTAAAGCTGTCGATCTTGCAGATTTCCCAATACCTCAAAGCTTCGCGTTGATCAACCCCGCGCGCTTCAAAATCTGCACCTCGACAACATCTCCCATTCCCTCTCAACACTACACATAAACCTTCACAATGGCCGCTACTGCGCTTGACCATCTCAGCCTCGGAGGCAAGATTCAGTGGCTCGCTCAGCTCAACACTGAGTTCCAGCCCGCTCGCGAGTTCCGCCGCACTTCCATCATCTGCACCATTGGTCCCAAGACCAACTCGGTCGAGGCCATCAACCAGCTCCGCGATGCTGGTCTCAACGTCGTTCGCATGAACTTCTCCCATGGCAGTTACGAGTATCACCGTACGTATCCTCCCCTCTGACATCTGGTGGTGCCTTTTGAAAACCCACCGATGGTGTGAGGTCCGCCAAGCTTCTGCGCGCTTAGCTTTCCGAGACCACTGGCGCCTCGTTTTGCAAAAGTCCTCATGCACAGCTTACCCGCTAACACTGAGTCATCTATAGAGTCCGTCATTGACAATGCTCGCCAGGCTGAGAAGGTTCATGCTGGCCGCCCTATCGCCATTGCCCTTGACACCAAGGGCCCTGAGATCCGTACCGGCAACACCAAGAACGATGAGGATATTCCCATCTCCGCCGGTACCATCCTCAACATCACCACCGATGAGAAGTACAAGACTGACTGCTCTATTGAGCACATGTAAGTTCGAATGGATCTGCTTCTGGGCATGCGCCGGTGGGGCCGATCGCCGCTGACATCATTGCAGGTACGTTGACTATGTCAACATCACCAAGGTCATTGCTCCCGGCCGTATCATCTACGTCGACGATGGTGTCCTCGCTTTCGAGGTTCTCGAGATTGTCGATGACAAGACCATCAAGGTCAAGGCCCGCAACAACGGCTACATCTCCTCCCGCAAGGGTGTCAACCTTCCCAACACGGATGTCGATCTCCCTGCTCTTTCCGAGAAGGATAAGGCCGATCTCAGGTTCGGTGTCAAGAACAAGGTCGACATGGTCTTTGCTTGTGAGTTTACCCTGGTAAGACCTTGGATACGTGGAATAAGTTGCTAACAGTTGGTAATAGCGTTTATCCGTCGCGGTCAGGACATCAAGGACATCCGTGAGGTCCTTGGCGAGGAGGGCAAGCACATTCAGATCATTGCCAAGATTGAGAACAGGCAGGGTCTCAACAACTTCGCTGAGATTCTCGCCGAGACCGACGGTGTCATGGTTGCCCGTGGTGACTTGGGTATTGAGATTCCCGCCGCCGAGGTGTTCGCTGCCCAGAAGAAGATCATTGCCATGTGCAACATTGCCGGCAAGCCCGTCATCTGCGCTACCCAGATGCTCGAGTCCATGATCAAGAACCCCAGACCCACCAGAGCCGAGATCAGCGATGTCGGTAACGCTGTTACCGATGGTGCTGACTGCGTCATGCTTTCTGGTGAGACCGCCAAGGGTGCTTACCCCACCGAGGCCGTCCGTGAGATGAGCGAGGCCGTTCTTAAGGCCGAGAACACCATCCCCTACGTCAGCCACTTCGAGGAGCTTTGCAGCTTGGCCAAGCGCCCCGTCTCCATTGTCGAGTCTTGCGCCATGGCCTCTGTCCGCGCCTCCCTTGACCTTAACGCCGCTGCCATCCTCGTTCTCTCCACCTCCGGCGAGTCCGCTCGTTTCATCTCCAAGTACCGCCCTGTTTGCCCCATTATCATGATCACCAGGAACGATTCTGCTTCGAGGTACGCCCATCTGTACCGTGGCGTCTACCCCTTCCTTTTCCCCGAGTCCAAGCCCGACTTTAGCAAGGTCAACTGGCAGGAGGATGTTGATCGTCGCATCAAGTGGGGTCTCAGCCACGCCATTGCCCTCAAGGTTCTCAACGAGGGCGAGACCGTTGTCGTTGTCCAGGGCTGGAAGGGTGGTATGGGTAACACCAACACCTTCCGTATCGTTAAGGCCGATGTCAACCACCTCGGTCTTGGCCAGCCTTAAATGGCATAGGAAAAGGGGGAAAAGTTTGAAGACTAGATGAGTTGGCTTAATCACTGGTTTTTTTCGTGTCATGGTTATGATGGTTACAAGGCCTCGGTAAAGGCTATTGGTGTTAGGTTTTGCGGAGAAATTGCTTTTCAGGTGGACACATTCTTTGGTCCATTCAATAGACTTCCTATGCATGGTGATTTCGTGTCCTTATCCCTTGTTTCAGTCTTGCTTTTGTGGTTGTGCGCGTTGACATATCACAGGATGACAAGAATTACCCAAACTATTCATATTATCATACTAAAATCAACTCTATCCCAAGCTAGTATCTAACGACACTTGTCGGTCAGCACAAAAGAGAGACGGCTGCCCTGTTACTGCTCGTCCCACTCATACGCGACGCTTTCATGGTCATCTTCTAAACTTCTTGGCCGAACCAGACCTACTACAAGCGTAATCGGATTCCGTATCCGATAACAAGTTTTCATCCTCCTCGTCCTCGTCCTCCTCCACATCCGACGACCCTGCCGAGCTTACACTGGCCACCATGACCGATTCGTCCACGACCTTCCCCGTGTCCCTCGACACATGGGTCGGCTTGAACTGGAACATGGTGGTCCCATTACCGCCAAACAGTCCGGCCGCTACGGGAAGCTCCAACCGAAACACGGTGACGTGGTAGGAATAGAAGGCCTGTTGGATGGACTCCTCGAATTGTAGACCGGGGACAGATTCAAGGTAGTTCCGGAACTGGTCAATAGCCAGAACGAGTGGATTACTGGAAGGAAGGTTACGGGAGGGGAAGCGCCCAGGACGCTCGATGACGTATTCCCGCGCGTCGAGTATGAGCGCTGTGAGAGAGTGCAGGGCTAAGCAAGCTTGATGGAGAGCTTCACTGGTGGATGGTGATGAGAGGCCGGGAGTGGTGTTTAAGGTCGTGAGGGGCTTGTATCCGGGACGCGGAGGAGCCCCGGAGGGGAAGCAGTGCACTTCTCCGGGATTGGGACGAGACATAGAGCAGAAATAGGGGACCGTGGCTTCACGGCCTCGGGCTCGGGTCATGGGAGGGTTGGTGCGAAGGTACCTGGTCCAACATTTGGGCACCTTCCATTTGGTACCACCGGCGTTGATAGGCTTGTCCTGTCCCTCCTGTCCCTGTCCCTGCCCCTGAGGAACGTCGACATGGAACCAGGTCCCCGAGTACTTGGGGTTGGTAACTACCGTCTCCCAAAAGGGGGAAAGGTATCCGGCACCCGCCTTGTCGGTGTCGTTGCCGATGAGGTGCATCTCGGCGAGGTCCAACTCATTGGCAAGGTCGTGGAGCGCGGTGAAGAGGGCCGTCAGACCGCTTTGGACGACAACGAGGTTCAGGTGGCTATTTGGAGGAAGCTCAGTACGGTTACCACCTTGTTGGTCGTAGCCGTAGTCGTAGGGTTTCATGCCGCCGCTGTTTTTGAACAGAGCGGTGATGAGCCAGTCGGCGTGCCCGGGATCAATGGCGAGGTAGTTTTCGTGGTTGATGCCGTCTGGGTGGATGATGTGGAACACGGAGTAGTCGTAACCGTGGTGGGGAAGGAGACTTTTGAGGAGGTCGTTGCGAGCGAAAGGGTGGGTTGGGGCCGGCGCTGGCGCTGGAATGTTGTAGAAAGTTTCGAGGCTTTGGATGGGAATCATGGTGGTCTTGGTGGCCTTTTTGGGTCCGGCTTTGCCAGTGTTGGGAGCGTTCTGGTTGCGAGGGGGCATGGTTGGTGGAATCGAGTTGGTGGCTTTGGGCTGTTAAGCCTTGAAGGGTGGATGTATGTGCTTTTGAAGTACTAATGTGTGTTGTGTGGACAGAAAGCATGCTGGAGGAGAGGAAAACAAGCCATTATATAGTTCTGTAAAGGCAATGGGGTTGTATACCATCATCATAAGAATTGGATTCTAGATACATCAAGCCCGTAAACAATGCACTTGTGATAGGTAACATATCAGGGCGTGGGTAGATGAGATGGGCTTTGAACCATCTCGTTGTCATTCAATGCCTTTGATCAGAGTTGTGTATATTTTACGACGGGAGTTGTTCTCGGTGAAAGAAAGTGTCTCTGAACTGAAGCCACAGTCTTGCTGATGAAACCTTGGGATGAGGTTTGGATCATGATGTTTTCAGACCAGCTAACTGGACTGCTAGCGGACAGAGATGAATGGATGGTGATGGAAACCCGGGCGGTGTCTTGAAACAAAGAGAAAATGACCGATCTAGTCGCATTATGACATGAAGTCTCTACGTATCAGTCAGTTGTCTGAAGAATGTCTTTGAATGGACTAGGACAGGATAGAAATATCTTGAGTCGGACTGAAGCTTCAAGAGTTCGGAAGCTTCAGTTGGGATCCGCGCAGGGGGAGCTCAGAGAGGTGGATCCGCTGTTAAGCTCCAATGGAACCAATAGCGTCACTGCCAGCTTCGGTTGGTGGAGCCAATACGTGCTTTAGGTGGGGCACATGCCACCTGCTGCTCCTCCTCCTCCCGAACTGCAGTGACAAACTTCCCTCGTGGTGCTTAACAACGGCAGGCACTTGACTGTCATCTGAGCCTCTTTATCATAAGGTACTGTAAGCATCATCAGATCAAAGAACCTCAAGCATCCGATCATCCCGTCCCCGCCGTCAGTCCTATCCTCCAAACTTCCACTTCTTTCATCTTACAACCTCGTGCTTTGGTGTTCGTACCGTTGGACCAATTGCGCTCCGCTGTATTCGAGTCGTACCGGCCTCGTTTGTTGTTTGTTGCTATTAACTCCCTACTACACTTCAATTGCATCCTTCGTCGATTTATGCCCGACTGGTCCTCGTATAAGAGTGACAGTCTGGGTTATAGATGATGCCTTATCGGTACATCCACCTTTTCTGTGGGTGCAATGCCGCGCTACCATGTATCCGTTGCTGATGATATATTTCTGTGCCTGCAGCGACCTCCTTGTGAATGAACACGACTGGTTCTGATGCCTCTCAACAACCCCTCCTTCTCGCGACTATCTCGACCCCAAGACGAATACAACATGTGGTCTAACCAAGCAAGCCGCTCCGTTCGGAAGAAGTCCAGCGATTACGACTTGCACGACCTATCCCCTCGCCCTGACGACCCCTTTTTAAGCCACCGTATATCGCAAAATCGCAGTCAGCCAGCCTTTCAGAGACGAACTTCCCCACCCCCATCATCTTCGGCCTTTAGTGACAAAGCAAGCACGACTGGGTCGATATCTAAGAACAAGAAATCTCGTGTCTTGTTCGCCGGGCCGCCGCCGCCCATATTCTCGACACAAATCTTACAGCGAGATGGTAAGGATCGTTACTCTTCGCCAACGTCGCCGCTCGAATTCGGAGTGTCCTCCATCGCCCAGAATATCAACAGCGTCTTGTTCGACAAGGGAGGCTCTACAGCGCGTAATCGGGATGACGTCCGCTTCGAACAAGACACGTTCTGGCGCAACCTACAGCACCGCGAACGGTTGATCCAGAAGGAATTCCAACACATACTCGACGCCCAAGCCATGGGGCTGATGGCGAACCTCAACCCAGATGCTGCCCCACCTCCGTCATCAAGCTCGAACTTCAGCGATGCCGGAAGCACATCAACTACTCGTCGGTCACATGTTGTTTTTGAGCTGCCCACCCGTACGACGGAAACCGGAGAAATCGTTCCCGTTCGTCAACCACGCCAGAAACCCCTGAATTTGCGCGGGGCCAGAGCTGCCTTAACAACGACCATGGCACTCGCTGCCGACCTCAAAATCGAAGAGGAAGCGAACCTCGACTCTGCCCTCTTTGTACGGAAGAAGGCGCTGTCAGAGTTGCGCAAACTTTCAACGCAGCGGGATGCAATTGTGGGGGAACTACGCACGTTGGAGGGCGATGACGATGAACCGCTTGCCCGTGAGCTGCGCGAGCTTGACGAAGAGTACGCCAATGTTCGTGCGGAAATAGCCGAGCTAGAGGAGCGGTTGGTGGGTTTGCGGAAGCGAAAACGCTGGCTTGATGGGCGGAGGCTGGACGTTAGGAATCGTCGCGAGGCTGGCCTTAGTGGTTACAAAGGGGCCATGAGGGAGGTGGATGACAAATTGGAGGATATATTGATCAAACCGAGGGTACTGCCCTTGGATGTTGAGGCTGTGATAGGGCCTGGTCAGAATGGG
>HF970791.1:0-14298 GCA_000604205.2 Neurospora africana FGSC 1740
TCTACCAGCCCACTCCGCACGAATAGAAAAAAGAAGAAAAATTCGGGCGGGTGGCGGGTTATAGTGTATCAAAATCTCCCGTCCAACAAAAAGAACCGTACCCTGAACACTGACACCACCCAATGTTCTTAAGCCCAATAACGCAGCTTAGATAGCGCGCTATCACATATGCCCTATGCTGTGCGGATTAAAGCGTTTTGGCAAGATGGGCTCCGATCGCTGGAATACACAATCGGGCAGGTGGGGCTGACGTCTCAGCAATTTGGAGCGCTCGCATTGGTGAGAGAACAGCCACCAGTCAGAAACGGAGATGTAGTCTTGTCCAACAACGCCATCATCGGGTATACCAGGTAAATGAAGGTGAGCATGCGATGTGTGTGAAACGCTCAGAAAGACGATATTTTCGGAAGTTTATCTAGCAAGTCGTGAATCCCATGCTTCCACATTCGAGCCGGCATTGTGTACGTACTTGACGGCCGGCGTTGCATAGGTGCTGTTGGTCGGCAGGCCGTGTCGTCTAGTGTGGAGATGACGTTGTTGGCTCATTATGGTGCTGGTGTCGAATTAATTCTTTTCCTCCAGGTTAACTTCCAGGGATAAAGGTGCGCGTGGCCCTGCTAGGTATTTGTGTGGGAGGCTGGATCGATTGCGCTGCTCGAGTCTGAAGGAGCGCGAATGGCTCTGTAGACAATGAGAAATGGATAATGGACGAGAGGTATCTTTCTGGACTGACATGTAGACAGTGTAGGTAGCTGCGCTCGATTACCAATCAGCAGGTGTCACAGTTCTTGAAGTGATAGTTGGAAGCTAGATACCCAGGAGAGCCTAGGGTGGGTCGGAGGGGGATTGATAGTAGTTGGGAAAGAGGTTATGAAGATACACAAGATTTCAGAGAGCCTTGGAGACTTTGTGGTATTAAATCATCACTCTTTGGGAATGATGTGCAAAGATGCCTTGCTCTGTTTTCGCGGCTCTTACGGTATGCGACGTGTGGGTTGACTCCGCAAATTCGGTGCGGGCAATGTACCCAGTGCCATCAATCTATCCTAATGGACCCGGAGAGTGGGCGGAATGGGGAACGAGGAAAGCTAACAATGATGATCTGGCAGTCCACGTTATGGCTCCAGAACATGGAAAGTTGATGAAAGACGATCCAAGGCGCCAAAGGTCATTTTCCGTTGTTGGCATTGACAAATCAGCGCTGTAAGTTGGCATTCTTGCGTTGGGGTTCAGCTGGAGAGGACTCTGCGCTGAAGATTCATTGGCATGGAAGTGGTCTTGGTTGTTGTTTGTTGTCGGTCGTTGTCCAGGCGTTGGAGCTAACCGACGTTAGTGTCCCGGCTGTCCGGGTGGGGTCGGGTGGACCAGGTACCCGGTGCGGCTACTCCTGGATCGAACAAGTTAGGGATTTGGGAGTGTTTTCCAACCAATTGAATTCAAGTTGTGTTGAATTTCGGCTGCGCGTAAAGGGTACTAATTGTCAGACCGTCATGCTTCACGTGCTTCGTTAACGTTGCGACGTCGGGCTGTTACCTTAACACGCTGTAGAATGCCTTTCAGCAGGTCCAGTGGGGCTCTCTGGCTAATACTCTGGGCATTCATTACAAAAACACCATGGAACATGGAATCTCCATAAACCGCCTGCCTTGCGAAGAATTAGTCGCTATACCTAGACGGACTTGCCGATGTGCCTAGGTAGCGAGAAATGCCTCAAGCTGTCTTTTCTCTTCCCTATGTGCCGGTTTCGAGTCAGTTGAGGTGAGTGAATGATGATTGTGCTGGCCGATTATCGTTAAGAAGCCAATGTTGGTCGTTGAATGTTCAATGAATGTGGAGGCCGCTACAGAGCCTCAGGCACTCAGTAGCCGCCCGAAATGGCCGCTTCATGTCCTGTTTCACAATAAAAAAATGCGGCGAGGATCTTTTGCGCGCTTGACGTGGCCAGGGGAAGTGGCGCATTCGGTACTCGGGGATGGATGCGACGAACGGTGTGTTTGGTACCATGGCTCAGCCTCAGCCGGGCTGAATCATACCCCTGTTGGACGGGTTGCGGTAGTTTTCAGACCGGTACGTACCGATACGTACCCTTGCCTGGTACACACCACACAGTCGGTAAGTAGGTAGCCCAGGCAGGCACATTATAATACCTATGTTCCCCGGCACACCCATGGCTAATATTAGACTAGGTATAAACAACCGTGGATTTATGCCGGCCTAGCATGTCCAATGTTTTGGGAGTGATGGCAATGTCAGCATCAAGTACTGTGCTTTACCTCATACGGATGACTCGCATCGATTGATGGTTGGGCACCTACTGAGGATTACATAACCCTTACGTAGATACCCAACGTACCTTCAAACTATGCGTTCAACTTGGCAACTCCAACAATCATCAACTCCGTTCATATCAATCCTGACGGCTGTTCTTGAAGTCGTTATCAACGGCATTCCACTTGAATGCACAAGTCGCCAAGACATGTCGACCCAAAACATTGAAATAAAGCTTGGACCTTGTTCGTCCGACCAGAAACCGACTTCCTTCATTTGATCTCACAGATGGCGTCATCTCGAATCTGAAACACTGCGCCAGGCCAAAAGACGTGGTGGAACGAACGGTACCAAAAAAGGTACGGACCTGTACGTCGGGTGAGGCTCTTATTCGAAACAGATTATAGGCCGGAGCATGCAGGCACACACCGTCTTTGGTACCCGGTCGAACATAGGTAATCGAGATAGCCTCAGATGAGGCTGATTGATCTGTAAGTTTTGCATTCTCCACCGCCCGCTTCTTCAACGACATCAATGCCGCAGTTGGACGGCCTCCCGTGTCATTGGCGATGCGATGCCATCCACTGGATTTTTGGGCACGGCGCTTACAGGGTACCAACTCAAGCACACGTGTAAGGACCCACAGAGCATCAACCCCGCGACTGCCGAGAATCGCTAAATCTCACCTGACTTGCAGGGGAGTTTCATCTTGTTAGCTCGCAACCCTTGGCCTCACGTCCAGCTAAGGCTTTGAAGAAGTACCTGCTAACATTTCCTTTTTTGTTTGCTTGTGACCTCCACCTCTGGAGAACTTTCCAACAACAACACAAACACAACCGGGATGCGCGAGCAATTGCGCCTCGCGTTTCCATTCTTTTCCTCTCAACCATCTGCCAAATCATCCCTTTACGCCTTTCTATCACCGCATTTCCACTCTTCCGGTTCAATGTCGGCAATCGCGCTTCAACTACCTGTCTACCTCGATGATAACGCGCACCGAAAAAAGGCTCCAGCCGACGTCGCCCGGAGTTAGCCCCGTCGCCAGCAAATCAAATCACCATCTCCACGTCTGTGGAATCGGATGCCAGTTGCGATTCGTGGCCCGAGGCTTTCAAGCTTCGACATGGCGACCAACTCTATCGATACCCAAGATGGCGGCGCGAGCTGACTCCAGCTTTCTGCCCAGCACATCTGGTCCATGACTTCGATCCAACTTCATAAGACACCGAGGGGGCCGCATCTTCCACCACTTCCCAAGTCTCAACAATAGGTGCTGGCCCGGACCATCAGTCAAGGACGCTTCGCTCGACACTTTTTCCGAAGCACACCACCTGTCTCCAGGCGACTCCCACACGTACCTATAACGGCAAGTATTTCTCGACCATAATATCTCAATGGAGCCCAACTGGTCATCGATGACCGATTCGCCCGTTAGCTACCATGACATCTCCGGGTTCATGTCCAACACTCATCCGGACATCTCTGGAGTTCACGAGACTGTCAATCATTATGGGAACAGCATAGGTCCGGAACAAGTCCCCTTCACGCAACCCGAGTCCGGACACTCCGGCCAAACGCTGTATAATTCCAGCCATGTACGTCTCACGAGCATCGACCTCGGCCGGCCCCTTGGGTTCCCGTCATATCATTCCCGACAGATTTCGCATCCACAGTCGCTAACATCATGACGCCTCAGTACGCCGCTTCAGAACTTGGGATGTCTCCCATGGGGATATATCCGAGTATGCTTCCAACACCAGAACAACCCCTGCCGGAAGGATCCGATTACGGGTGGTTCCCAAATAGCTCGTTTCCGAAAATCAACTACATGGAGGGCCTGGAAGGCACCCAGAACACTGGGATGATGTACAGCGAAACCCCAGAGCGGAGGTTGGATGTCATGAACTATGATATTAACAACAACTTCCACCAATTCATAGTGTCGCCACCAGGCTCCTCCCTCAACAGAAACTATCCCGGCCTCCATGACATGGGTTACATGGTTCCCAACGAGACCTTGATGTTTGGACATGCCGATGTCCATGCGCAAGCCCTCAATTTTGGCCTCGACCTCAACCCCGCGCTCGACCCGGCTCTGAAATCACCGATGAGCACGATGCCCAACATGAAACCCCTGCTGACTCCAACTCTCCTTCCTTCAACACCCACGGCGTCCATTATCACCACCGCCACCCCCACGACGGTAGCCGACTCCGACCACACATATCACGATACCCCGGCCTCAGACGCCCCAGAACATGGACCGAGCGCAAGCGCCAGCAGGCCCAGAGAGACAAACCAAAGACGGGTCTACAGGATCTCCTACCACAACCACGCCATTTACCGCTACACCTGTCACCCTTGCCGCTTCTCCACAGATGTCAAGCGGGACTATGCTCGTCATGAAAAGACCAGGAAGCATATGAAAAGGACGTTACGACAGGGACATCAAGAGGAGGAAGAGCAAGAGGAGATACGGCGTGTACGAGGACAACGACAGTGGGAAGACTGGGAGGAGGAGACGGAGGAGCAAATGAGACGGATGGGTTAGATGCGGGTCAGGTCGCTTACCGCAGAGGTGTCAGGTACCTTACGTTCAAGGACCGGAAGTCTGGACATGAGTACTAGTGTTGCGGTACGCACCACTGCAGTTCAGGTACCGAGACTTCCAAGTATTTAGGATAGTTTGTCTTTGTTGATTTCACAGGGAGGCATCTTCGTATCGGATATCTGCTCATTCTCTCTATCTTTGTGTTTGTTTTGGCTTCTTGTTCTTTTCGAGCTGCGGCTATGTTTTTTCAACGGGTGGGAAATAATAATGTTTGATAATCTCAATTAGTAGTTCTGAAACTTGGGGCTGTTACGACATCAAATTGATAGGGGGGAATAATCAACGAACTTTCATCGTTTACTTACATCCCGTCGTCTCCTGTGGTTTTGCCTTTTCCTTCGCAGCCGGAAGGAAAACATTGTCTGGCGCTCTGACTGGCTCGGTCAATAACATTCATGCCACTAACAACGCATTGCTTTGAACTGGTGGTTTTTAACGCTCATTTGTTACGCTGCTGCCGTTGACGGATTAGGAAAGTGGGGGACCAATTCAAGAATTATTATTGGTCAATGGAACCTTGCTGCAACTAGGACCAGCATTGGAAAAAATGGGAGCCCTGTCCCTGTCCCTGAGCAATACTGCCGCACTCAGGTACAGGTACCTCTACAAAGTACCTCGACGGACCGTTCCGTTCCTCCAGCGGTCCCACGTAGCGCTTAGTCCAGCAGGGTGTCACGGCGTTTTTTACATTTGGGGTAAAATTCTTTGGGCGTAACGCGTTGGGTTCCGAAGAGTGGCTGGATCTTCCAGGTTACAATACATTACGGGCGCTAGGGAAAAAATGCCCAAGCATAGATTACCCTCTAACCTTAGGTTCTTCTATACAATAATGCCGTCGTCGATTGCTTTCCCTTCTTGAATCTTTTCTTTTCTGCCTATGTGATATTATGTATCTACCTACGCATAGCTTTCTTCAGGTTCTCAGGTTTATTGCAACGCTTTAAATCCCAGTCCAGTTTTATCTGCACGACGGGATCTTGCCTGCGTACTGCTGCCAGCAGCTGTACATGTGTGTTATACAAGTAGAGGTATGTAGCTCGCTTGATCGGTGGGTGGGTGTCGACGGTAGGTAGGGGTTACATGTAGTGTCACTACCGACAGGCCGGGAAATTATTAATGCAAGCCCAGGTCTGGTCGGGCTCAACGACAAGTCTTGGGAGGTAGTGTCCGCTGGATAATTCGTTGATTCCAACTCGTTTTGAGTGGGTGGTCTAAAGCATTAGCGAGCTTCTTCTATTATGAACTCCCAAAACGAAGGTATCCGTAACAGACAGACAAGACTGCAGTGTCCCATTCGCTTCGCTCACAGGGGCATGCATGTTTCTTTCTCCCCGCCTTCACCCTGCCCTTTTTTGCCCTCCATTTATCACAGCTCATGCTGGCTCAAGCTCAAACACATCCAATACCCTCTTATGGGCATCCCTTATGTGTACCTTTAGATTTGTGTGCCGAGTGAAACCCTTCCCCATCTTGGCTCTCTTGCACTCCTTGAAGGGGCAATGGAACCGTCGCCGCGCATTGGTGGCAGTGCTGGTGGCCCCCGTGTTGTTGTCTTCGTCGTCGTCTGCCTGCGTGTGATGAACCTCTTTGAAGTGTTTCCCTAGACTATCCTGCCGAGTGAAACCCATCCCTATCTTGCACTCCGGGTAGGGGCATTGGAACCGTCGCCGCGTACCGCCCCCCGTGTTGTCTTCGTCGTCGACTGCTTGATGAACCTCTTTGAGGTGTTTCCCTAGACTATCCTGCCGAGTGAAACCCATCCCCATCTTGCACTCCGGGTAGGGGCATTGAAACCGTTGCGGCGCATCGGCAGTGGTATGGGTGGTAGGAAAATCGTGCATGGCCGTGGTGGGTTCGCTACCTGTAGTACATGTAGCTGTCGTCGGTGCCGAGATGGAGGGCTGCGCGGAAGCGGACGAGGCCAAGGGCGGAGCTGCTTCGTCGAGGGCATCTCTCCTGTTCACATTGGCAGCGGACGTGCATGTTGAGTCGAGGGGGTACTGGTTGGCGCGTGCGCTTGACGGTTGGTTGTGAGGTGACATGTAACCGCTATCAGAATCTGTATTGGAAGGCATCGGAGATTGCATCATCGGGTCGGTGTTCGTGGCCTGGCCCTACAGGGTAGAAGGCGAAGGTTAGCCGACGGGTCTGGTGAAGGAGTGATATCAGTGAGAGAGGATAGTGGACAAGGTCTGAAGATGAAAGGTAGGTAGGTGTGGAATTGACAAAGTACATACCTCCACGGCTTCTCCAGGGACGGGGATTGTCTGTCCAGGTTGTCCGACATGTTGGTTCTCGTCGTTACCAGCATCAGAGACCGGGTCAGTGGTATCCTCGGAGGGCGATTCTAGAGGTATGCCAAACTCATCATAGCCGGGACCAAAGAGGTCTCGAATATCGAACCAATAATACCAATCCCATGGATCCATTTGGTTCAGAAATAAAGAAGAAGGCAATACTCGGGAATGGATGATTCGATACTGAATGCCCGTGTGTGTGATGTTGAAGTTCTTGCGTTCCATTCATTCTCTTTCCTTGCGTTGGGGTCCCCTTATATGCCTGCAGTCTCCGAGGTACTTCTTACCTACCCAGAGCGAGAGACTCCGTGTTGGAACTTCCAATGTTGCGTCGGCACCTCCTTCACTTTAAATGCCCTGATGTCCCAAAATCCCATGTTACCATAGGTAGTAGCGTAGGGCATTTCACCGGAGGCTGGGTCGGTTCCGAAATATTGCCCGGAATCTGTCGAAGTCAGACTCTCACCTTTCCACCTTCCTTCCCCAAGTATTTCAATTTCGCTTCCAAAGAGGAAAGAACAAGCCATGTTCTTGGGAACAACAGAGAGGCCAAGCTGGTGGTTCCCGAAGTAATGTGTTGTTCATCTATTCCCTTCGTGGCATCCCAGTTGAGCATTGTGACTGCCTTTCTGTGTGGCTGTCGGCATCATCCAAGCAATATGCGGCGAAACGTACCTGGCCCTGAAGACACCAAACCATGACTGGGGTTTCAAGCCCGGGCAAAGGACCCCGGAATTGGCGATCGATAGAGGTATCTTTGAACCAGAGACTCTCCCGGCGCAAGGAAAGCTGGAAAGGCCTGGTTTTCTTACTCAAAACATAAGTTGTTACATGTTTACGAGCCTCGAAAGGATAACTGTACGGTCACAATCGAAGAGTGTTCATCGAGAGTCCGGTAGTCCCTTGGTGCTGCTTCTGTTGCTGTTGCTGTTGCTGGCCGAGGTCGAGGTCGACAGTGTTGGGGCCAGGGACCGCGAGATCTACCTGGAGAGAGGCTGCTGCGGCAACTCGCCAATGTGCTCAAACAGTAGAGGTAAAGACACGCCCGGCTCGTCGCACTCGGGCAACTCGCCATTCAGGTCATCAACGTAGCCCTCAACGTCCTCGCGGGCAACCGGGGACCCGCACCCCCTGGACCAGTTGTTGATATCCCTGGAAGCCCATCCGCGAACGTACCTTGCCTCCGTGTCCGCCTTCTTATGCAGCCTCCTTGTCGCTGCATCTCGTCTACTGTGGCCAGGCATCCAGTGCAGCTCGAGGCCGACGTCCATGAGAGCCGAGGACGCGGCGCGGTAGATGAAACGCCGCTCGAGCTCCATGGACTGCTCGATTGCAGCCATGGCGGCCATGCGCAGGCCGGCAGTGGTGATGGGGAGCTGGCCGTCCAGCATGAGAAGGGCGCCCGTGGAGTCGGTGAAGATCTTGACGGTGACCTTTGTCCGCCGCTGCTTAGCCTTGGCCGCTCTCTTCAGCTTCTTCTGCCCCCTTCTGGCCATTTTCCTCTCTTTTCTCTCTGACCTTTTCTCTCGCAGGCGCTCCTTGGTTCTCTTTGCGTCCCGTTCCTTTCTCCTCTCCTTCTTTGCCAGCTTGTAATGTCGCTTGGCCATCTTCCTTGCCCGTCTCTCCTCCCACTCCCTCGCCCTTCTCTCCTCCTTTTCCTGTCTCCTCTTCTTCTCCTCCACCTCCAACCTGGCCTCCAAGCGGTACAGCTCGACCATGGCCACGTGGATTGCAAAGGAAAGAGCCATGATCTCTGCGCTCGTTATGTTGAGCGCATCGGCTTCGTCCGTCCACACTGGCCAGCCCGCCCACACTTCCACCATGCCGTTGGGTGCGTCCGCCAAGCTGGGGTCATGGCGGCGCAACGCAACCCCGGCCCCGGCAAAGGTGTTGGTCTGCTTGTGCGGGTCCATGGAGGCGTCGCAGAAGATCACCACTTGGGTGTCTTTGGGCGTGTTGATGTGGGCGCCGGCAGCTTGAGCCGCTTGGAAAGCGAGGGCGTAGGCGCCGCCTTCGTCCTTTTCATCTTGGACGATGATGCGGCCACGGAAGAAACGGGGGTAACCTGGATGGAGAAGAGGGTTATTTCTGCTGTTGATCTTTGTGGTCCAGTGATCTCAACTCAATCAAAAGAAACGCGAAGGAAGGGATCCGGAAATTTTTCTAGAGTGTCTGTGAAGAAGTGAGGCTAGTTGTTGAAGATTAAAAAGGGGAACACTCACGGCCTCTCATTGCCATCCATTCCTTGTACCACAAACTTTCCAGCCTATTCTCTCCTGTACCTGCAGTTTGGCCTCTTGCTTATCATGCTTTCGGCCTTGATGTTCTCTGGCGCGGCCCTCTGGGGCTGCGGCCGCTGCGACGGTGGACTGAGGTTGGGAGGTGGCCTCCGAGAAGGCCGCAAAGAGAGCAGCGATGTCCATTCTTTGATTTCTGGACATTTAAGTTAGTAAGGTACAGGTAGGTACGCAATGGAATGGACGCGAGAAGGAAGAAAGGGCGGTGACAGTCGCTTTGAGACACGAAGGATTTGAAGCAAGTGTGTAGAGGTACAGGTATTTCAGGAAGTCTGTCAATGTGATTAAGCCTTGCTTAGAAAGACTTACTGGGTCTTGATCCGCCTTTTGTGGCTGAAAAAAGTTGTTTACGATGATTTCAGAGGAATTCCGCAGTAGACGCGAGGCATTTGAACAAGACTCGAAGGGGTTTCAAGAAGACGGGAACGAGTTTGGTTGAGGACTTGATGCCTTACTTTACAGACCTAATGCGTTACTTGACTTACTTCGTGATCTTCGTTTTGATTGATGGAACGAAAAAAAGAATGAAGCTTATGAGACGTGGAGGGGTATCGTGCAAGCAAAGGGGGCTGGTTGCCTTGCCGGTTCCTGCCAGTGTCAGGGGCCGCAAACACCTTTGCCGGGTCACGGGCTGGCAACTTGTGACGAGGGCGTGGTCCAGAGGCTGGGATTATTGGCTGATATGGAACCCTCGCCGGGCTCGGGTGCTTGACGCCGGAAGGCAAACTGGAGCTCCCGAGCGCGTAGGCGTCTGGGACCCGTGTGAACTTTGGTTCTTGATCCTCGACATCCATTTTGCTACCCTGGATTTGCATTTGTACTCGGGAATCCCCCTTGCAGAATTCTTCCCGTGGTATCAAAGTTGGCTTGTAAGCAGCCTGGATGTCAAGCACTTTGCCTGTAGATCTCTGGCTGCCTTTGAACAGACCAGGTCAGAGGCTCCTTGATAGCACTTCCATTTTACCTTCTACTCACCATTCCCGATCTCGATATGCCGCCTGACATCACTGAACGGTGATAAACATGAATGGAACGAACCCCACAACGACCGTCGCCATCCTCTCCATATCATCAACACTGCGCTATCCTTCTTGTGCTCGAAGATGCAGCTCTCTTTGAGGGTTCCAGTACTCAACTCGCTCCCTCAACCCACCCTCCATGTCGAGTGCCAGCTTTTCTCGATGACTCCAGTCACCACGTCGACCCCGACCAACCTCTCCATGTCTTCGGCTAGACCTGCGATGGATCACGAGGAACTAACCGTCCAGTCCTTTAGCCTCACAAGCATACCCATCGATCGCGGCTGGTCGCCACCATGGCTCACCGGATTGGTGCGCCTACTCCGAACTTGACCGACATGTCGCGCGATGGCTTCACTCCTCGACAAAATTATCGATCCGGCGTGATGAAGCTCGCTAAACATACAAAGCCGCTGGGTGCTGAAAGCTGAGTCCTCTCCCCTAGCGTTGTTGCGATGGACCTGTGCTCAATCCGGCTCCTAGACTCGCGCGACCAAATCGATGAAGATCACCAGTAACAAAAACCATCGTAGACACCAATCCAAGCGCTCCCCTGGAATTGGCACTCGTAGCTTAGAGGTAGAAGTAACTTCTGTATCTGTCGCGACAGCATCATATCGGCTGTTCACTGCTCTTAAGAGCGCAGTACTGATGTTTTGGGACCGTTGATCGTTGGAGAAGCCAGGCAAGATCTTGTATCTGTTAAATGAATCCTTGGAGCTTTGGCGCTTGCTTTAAACGTTTGTCGCTATGTACTTAGGCAGAAGGAGAACAAAGTCAATAAAGCAAGGAAAGAGACGTCGTTTAGATACATTAGCGGTCGATCGAGATACTTTAAGAGCCTTCTTGGACGCTCTGCGCCTGGTAGAGGTGGTGAAAAGCGAGAAATAAATCCATCGGACTACACGCTGATGAAAAAGAGAGATAAAGAGAGAAACAGAGCAACACTTGGAAGCAAAAGAGAAGGCCAAACGGAAGGATTTGGGCTGGCTGTTCCAGCAACAACCAGAGGAATCCAGGGGAAGCCATCTACCTACCTCTACTTTAGAGCATCAAGACCGTTCGACACTTCGTCTCTTTCCCATCTTCACGGACAACGTGCTGATGACACTGCCATATAGGTCTTCTTGCGAGGAAGCAAAATCCTCGCACAGAAAGCAGAAAAAAAAACGCTCAGCGATTTTAACAAAGACACTCAACCCATTCTGACACTGTCTCGACAAGGAGAAAGCAGGGCGTCATAGTCAAAATTCAAAAGTATCCTACCCCAGTCGTATAAGCCACGCCTCCCATGTCCCGCAAGATAACGGTTACGGACCGAGTCGGCGGACATGTCGTGTGCTTGTCTGCCGCCGACCTGTACAAGAGCCGCTGGACGTTCTTGACGGCACCCAAGCACGTCTCCGAGCGCTGATCCTACGCTTCGGCAACCGAACTGCATACAAACGTCCACGAGGATCGAAACAAACTAGTACCCAGTTAAGGAGGTGTTTGTGGCCTTATTTTCGCTTTGAGCCCGAAGTGAGTATGTCAAAGCCGTTTCCAGTACGAGGAAAAGAGAGCGGTCTGGCATAACCACATAGGCTTGCCTGTCTTTGGGACAATGGGTTGGTACCAAGAACTGCGATTTTTTGCAGTCCAGAATTCGACGAGCAAGCCATGACAAAGTCTAGATGTTGTGGGGGGAAACGCCATTGGTGCTGGTGCATTGCCCGGACCAAAGCCGGTACGAAGGCAACAGGAGTAAGAGTGCACATGGCAGGAGGAGGAGGGGGGAGATGAGCAGGAGAAGCAGGAAGGAGGGAGTGGAGAATGCGGAAGAGTTGAAGGGGAAGACGGGAGTTGCGGTTTGAGTGGCGCCTTTTGGACCCTCTCGTCCCAGCTTCATCACACCTGATCGACAATAGGTTGTCGAAACTGAGACCTCGGTCGAGCACTCTTTCCTCTTCGTAGCCCCCTTGCCAAGCCCGCTGTCAACTTTTGGTACCGGTTGTTATTTCCTTCGAACAGGTCCTCACCCTTGACTCCGGGCTTCTCTCCCCGGGTTACTCCTTCTGCCTTTACTCTTTGGTCCTGGCCTGGTTTCTTTCGGTCGGTTTTCTTTGGCTCTCGTGCTCGGTATCTGTTGCTCTTAGCGAACGTTGATGTTGAATCCTGGAGGTATTTCACGAACCTTGGCCGCCTTCATGTCGCTCAGCATGCGTAGAGTTTTCTCGTGATAATTGCTTTAGAGTTCGGGGTATTCCTTTCAATAGCCGTGAGAGTCTTGCTAAGAGGTCTCCCCCTTGATATTGGCCATCCACTCCTCGATAGTCTGGGGCCAATGAAACATCGTCCTTCAACTCCTGGTGCTGGCGAGAAAGCGACTAAGCAAGCCATACGAGGCATCCAACCACCCAGTCCTCAAAAACCTAAGGTATTCAACATCCTCAAATCCCTCGACTCCGTCAAAGTCAACGGCAACAACACACTTATCGGCAATATGCCGTATCTTACTACCCCTCCGGGGCATCTGGGGCGCCATGGTCACCTGATTAGCATCTCTAATAGGTATTATAGATGCTAAAGCGGGAAATCCTGACCCAAGACCCCCATGGCCAGGAACAAGCCCGTATTCCAATTGAGCAGCGATGATGACGAAGATGTCCTCCACAACCCCGCCTCAAAGCACAAGCAGACCCTCGACACTCAGCTTCCGAAACGCAAAATCCATAATGTCGTTCAGGATTCGGACAAGCCGTTGCCACCCAAGTTCAAGTTTCCCAGAAACAAGTCTCCCACCCTTGTCGACACCACTGACGCAGACTCTGATGGTTCAATTTTCACCCGCAAGCCTACCACTATCAGAACCAAGGTCGGCACCATGGGCCCCTACAAGGCTACTACCAGCGTCTTCACGACCAGAACACTGAACGCCGGCAAAGTCCAAGACACCCCGACCAAAGTCGGCAATGCACGCGCCCGTTTCTTCATCCTATGCGAGGCCGGGCCACCTTCGCCCCGTCGTCCCATCTCAACCCGACCCTTCGTCTCCAGTGACACCGCCGAACCCCCTCCGTCACCTCGCCCGTTTGCTCTCCCTTCCGAAAAACTCCCCGTCTCTACGACGGTGAGGCCGGTCGAGCGTAGCATCCTGGGGAGGTTGATGTTGATGCCATCGGCGGTCAGGCGCTCGCGCATTGCTGTTAAGAAGGAAGATACAAGGCGGCGGAAGAGCTGGAGGGTGCCGGCATCAAGAATTGCTCTTTCGCTATGAAGGGACACGATCTCCGCAGCCATGGCCTACATGGCGTTGCGGGAGTCGCGCAATCCGGACGGGACCTCAAGCATATACTTCTGCCTGGAGAGGGGGCAGGGCGACGACACGGTGAAAGCCCGAGCCTGGCAGGTGTTGAGACCGATGAGGCGACAAGCCTCGTCCAGGTTCAACGGGTGGACGTCATCGAAGGCCTCAGCGAGAGCGACACTGTGGCCAAGGCAGGCCAGGGGCCGGACGACATGGCCAGGGACAAGCTCGAGGAAAGGGTTGTCGCGAAGGACAAGGTGGAAGGCACGCGCATCAATGGCGGGGGCGGCGACCTCACCAGCCTCTGGCTCGGGGGTAGGAGAGAAGGGGCCGAAGTCGTCGTCGGGAGAAGGAGAGAGGCCATTGTGGAAGTCGTACGTCTAGAAAACAAGAAATGTTACAAAACGTATTTTCCCACTACGGTAGTATTATCCGGCGGCTTAGATGCTCGTTTTTTCCCATCTCGGCTCCGTTCTTTCCCTGGTTGCTGGACCTCTGACAGCCCCCCCCTCCTGTCCAG
>HF970791.1:55438-65598 GCA_000604205.2 Neurospora africana FGSC 1740
CTGAATTGATTGCAACATACGTGTAGTAGAAGATGTAGCAATACGGTATTTACATAGTCCAAACGAATGCCAGACATTTTTGTATGTTTTTTCATTCCACGCTTTAGCAATATCGTCCCTCCGAAGTCATAACGTGACTCCCATCAAACGAGCGAATGACCACTTGCTGTCTCAGCCTAACCACTCCTGCATTCGAAGCAGATGATGAAATGGCGTCGAAGCGTCTACTCATAGATCTCGACATCGCAACCTCCACCACGGTAGGTGCACTGCCCCTGAGGCGTGGCAACCTGACAGTTGCGGATTTTCCAGATACCATAGTCAGTGGCTGGGCCATCATCTATCTGGAAGTTGACCACCAGCGTGGCATGGTCCGACCCCTCGTTTGGGCTGGTCACAAAGGCCTTCAACCCGTCGCAGTTCCTGACCTCGACGGCGCCACCGTCGGGACCGGTACTGCCCTGGGTGCCGAGCTGGTAGCAGTTGCCGAGAAATGACGCACTGGCGTACTCGCTGGTCGAGCATCCGCCGTAGTCGGGAAACGGGTTGACGCCGGGGTTGAAGGTGATTTCGCACACGGGAATGCACGCCGGGTTGGCGCCACCGCCTCCGCCGTTGATGGGTTGGCCCGCGTCTTGCATTCCCGCCTTGGGGATTTTGGCTGGGTCCGGGAGTCCGCCGCACCGGACTTGCATGTCCTGGAGTGCGGTGAGGACGACGAGAGCAGGGACGTTGGTGAACCTCATGATATTGGAAGGCGCGTGGTGTCTCGATGTGATGATGGATGTTTTGATGTGATCTGTGATTGATGGTTCTACAGACTGCCGCTGAGTACTAGGTATTTATACACACGTCTTGGACGGCGTTTCCGAACAGAAATGCTCAACCATACTATCCATGTCTATCTGTTTCCTATTCCGAAAGGCTGACCGGCTGACTGTAGTCAGTAACCAGTATGTATGAATGGTCGGAACAGGAATAGAAGACGGTTTCTGACTGCAGTCAGCGGCTGATCGAATGGCACAGTGAAGCTCCGTACTTGCTTTCAGTATCATAGACTGGGAACCAAATCGTGATCAGATCGCCTTTCCAAAGCGTATCGAGATGTCCCGCCGGCCCAGCCACATCCTCAATCCTCCCCGGGAGTATCCTCCCATGGGATCGTAATACCCGTGATGAGAGTTACTGTTATGGCTGTGGAATGGCGTTGGCAGGATGGGCAGAGCTACCATCATCGATGTCTCCAGGAAATGCACCCCCAGGTCGAACAGCTGGTATAGCTAGTAGGAAGTGATGCAAGTTCGGCCAAGCTGACAAGGGAAGTGCCGGTGGATGAATGAGAAGCTGATATTGGGGAAGCGGGAGAGGTTCACTGCAGTTGGGTTTGGAGCTTGAAAGTGGGGTCGGTTGGGGAGCTGTGGTGGGGCGGGCATGAGGTAGAATATGAACATACCGTATAATCTCTGGAAATTGAGGTTCGGGTAATCGCTTTTTATGTAGGCATAAGTAGGGTTAGAGGTGTAAAGAAGCAGTAAAGAAGCATGTACATAGTTAACCGACACTTTTAACCCTGCTTATGCCTGCTTAAAAGTGCCTTCCCGAACCTCAATTTCGAGAGATTATACGGTACCACCGGTGGATCACGTGCTCTCTCACGCGTCTGAGAGACAGCTCACCAGCCGCAACCAATTGTAGCTCAGCCTTTCCAAATCCACTTGTGCTGTGGCTCCAAGGCTCTGGAAGTGGACGTCCCGTTGGCGATACTCCAAGCACACGGACGGCAGGGATCCATCGACGAACCGACCGACGTCAAGTTATCGCAGCCCGGGGATTGTGTGCTGAACGTTCCGTCGCCTCCATCAGGTTCGTGCGCTTGTCTCCGCTTCCCGCCCTTTGAACTGCCTTCGATCCACTCTTATGATACCAGTCGTCCCGAATTGGTTCTGGTCGTCACCCGCCGTCGAAAGCTCGAAAACCGACACTGAGAAACGACATCGGGGTGGAACTAAAGTTGTCGCAGTCGCAAGAAGCGCAGAGAGCACTGTATTAACCTGCGACATCATCAAAACTAGGCTCGCGACGACAACTAACAAACCACTCCTCTGATATCACCCGGCGCAAATCGAAAGTAGCTGCCGCCGTCACCATCCAATTGCGAACCTAATCACAACCACCCACTGTCTCCATCACAACCGCAACGATGCTCACCACCACTGCTTCTTCGGCCGCGGCCGTCGCGCGCCAACTTACCACCCGCCGAGTCATCGCCCCTTCCTTCGTCTCCCAAGCCATCCGCACCTACGCGACCCCCGCCGGTCCGCCGCCCAAGGGCTTTCGTATCCCTACCCCGAAGACTTGGGATCAAGAGGAGGAACACGTGCTGGACAAGACTGGACGGTACTTTCTTTTGACGGAGATGTTTAGGGGCATGTATGTGGCTATGGAGCAGTTTTTTAGGCCGCCGTAAGTACTTTGTCTCTGTTCTTTGCTTCTAGAAAGTGCCGGGAGATAATGGAGGAGGATAGTGAGGGTGGTGGTGATGATGGGCAGCAAAAGTGAGGAGGAGGATGGTAATGGGAAGATGCTGTTTTGGTTGCTGGTGGGAGCAAAGTGGGCAGGATCCACGACATGACAAGTATCATGACTCGCGCACTGGAGTATGGAGATTGCGGCTCTGCGGCTCGGCCAGCTGGTTGCTAAGCGCGCTTGTACTGTGCTTGTACTGCCCATCACCATGACCTACCATCATCACTTCCCCAATCCATCTTCTAATCTACTAACACCCCAACCCGCAGGTACACAATCTACTACCCCTTCGAAAAGGGTCCCATCTCCCCCCGCTTCCGCGGCGAGCACGCCCTCCGCCGCTACCCCTCGGGCGAAGAGCGCTGCATCGCCTGCAAGCTCTGCGAGGCCGTCTGCCCTGCCCAGGCCATCACCATCGAGGCCGAGGAGCGCGCCGATGGAAGCAGAAGGACTACCCGCTACGATATTGACATGACCAAGTGCATCTACTGCGGGTTCTGCCAGGAGAGCTGTCCCGTGGATGCGATTGTGGAGAGTCCCAATGCCGAGTACGCGACGGAGACGAGGGAGGAGTTGTTGTATAATAAGGGTGAGTTTATATGTCCGGGGGTGGTGGTAGTGGTAGCTGTTTGGGTTGGGTGATAGGGTGTGTGGTAGAGGACGACATGTGCTGACAACAAATACAGAGAAGCTACTCGCCAACGGAGACAAGTGGGAGCCCGAGTTGGCTGCTGCCATCAGGGCCGATGCTCCTTACAGATAAGGGGCTTGCAGTCTAAGGACCGGATAACAGGACGGAGAATGAAGACGGAGATTCTTTTTAGTTGTTGCTATGCTAGAGCTTCGGGACCAGCAGTTTTGGACGGGTTGCGGTATCAACAGGACGCACCATGTGTTATAGAAGGCAGGCAGGCAGGCAAAAGAAGGCTGTAGATACGTTTGCGAAAGGCGTCCTTGATCCAATTTCCTGTCTTTGTTTATGTCTATCTCGCCAGGAAAGATCATTACTTGGGCAAAGGGGCACATCAGGGAACTTGAAGATGATGCTTGACTGCAAGGCTAAATGTACAATTACTGTACCATCTGTAAGATACAAGCTGTATCCATCGTATCCATCAACCAGGATTACCCGCCTAACAGGCGAGTGGAGTGAATGTGCCCGTGGGGTGTTAGTGGAGTATCTGCTTGACACCTTTCTCCGCAGTGGAATTCCATGTTCCGCAGTTATCCGCGCGTGTACAAAACGGTACCTTGACAACGTTGCACGTGACTCGGCTGACGAATAGTAGAAAGCTTCCATGGCTTTGGTTGCGGGGAACATCGAGGTACGGAGGTACCTCTACACGCTGGAGCTCACTCAGTCTAGCTTGGCCGCCCGCAGTGCCCGCACCCGCTTCCCGCGCCCCCGGCGTATGTAGTAGGCGAGAAATTTATCATCATCATCGCTGATTCCAGCCAACCACCGCCCCAGAAATAGAAACCCGCAACAACCTCGTCCGAGAACCACCGAGACCTGAGTACAGTAGCGTCACTCATTTTCGGCCACAGCCTTCCTTATCCCTCCAAACACCCGACCGACCCGCGCAATTGACAAGTCCTTTCGCGACAAACATAACAAACAAAAATGTTCCGCACCGCCGCCCTCACTGCCGCCCGCGTGGCCCGTCCCGCCGCCGTCCGCGTCGCTGGTGTTGCCCGTCCTGCTTTTGTCCAGGCCGTCGTCCCCAAGGTCGCTGCCTTCCAGGCTGTCAGGTTTTACAGCGCCGGTGGTCACCTCAAGAAGGACGAGGTCTTTAGCAGGATTGCGCAGGTGTTGAGTGGATTTGACAAGGTGCGTTTTACAAACACTTCTCGAGGATACCTATGCACAGAAGACAAGCAGAGGGATGAGGAGGGGGAGAAGGATGGGAAGGGACACGAGGGATGGGAGAAGAAGGAGAAGGCTACAAGAGGTCTAGAGACATACGCAACGCGAAGACAAGAGGAGGGAGCATGCGGAAGAGCATCATCACAGGCGAAAAAGAGCTCGGAAACAAGACACAAATGAGGAGGAACAAGGATATGCAAAGAGCATAAGGCCGCGCAGATGCGACGAGAGCTTTCGAAAAGAGAAGGAAGATGTTGAAGAGCACACTGCGCGCTCCACACGCTGCGCCATGGCCGGTGTTATCGGGGAGCTTGGGAGCTCTTCGGATGGGTTGCCTGGCCGGCTCGGCTGGTTCAGCTCGGATGATGCTCTCGCCTCGCCTCGCTTCCTTGCTGCTCTCCTCCTCTTGCTATCTTCCTGGTCAACTTCGTGCCCCCCTCCCTCTTCTTTCTTCCTCTCCTCGATTGGCTCCCCCCTCTCCCCCAGCCTCTTCTTCAGAAGCTCCAACAGTCGTGTTCACAGCTATTATCAGGATCAAGCTAACATCCAGTCTTTCCAGGTCAACGACCCCAAGAACGTAAGTACACACGCAACTACCACTCTCACCTCCTCACTTTCATGGGAACAACACCTTGCCGCGATATCTCGCTGCGATACTTGGCCATGATGGGTCAATTCCGGTGCCTTGTCCCAGACAAAAGCGCAAGAGGGCCAAGCCGCAACAACAGATGCGATGGAACGAGAGATCAGAAATACGGGGATAACAGATTCTGACACAAGCTTGCGCATCACAGATCACCGAGACCGCCCACTTCGCCAACGACCTCGGTCTTGACAGCTTGGACACCGTTGAGGTTGTTATGGCTATTGAGGAGGTACGTCTGACCCTTTGAATTTCTCTTTTCATCTCCACCCCTTTGCATATTCCTCTATCGTCCACTACGGCGTCACCCTTTTCTCCATTCTCCCCTTTTTGCCCACGACGCGACAAAACATACGAGCATACGCAAAAGACAAAAGTGCTAACACGACACACCACCACAACAGGAATTCTCCATCGAGATCCCCGACAAGGACGCCGACCAGATCCACTCGGTCGACAAGGCCGTCGAGTACATCCTCAGCCAGCCCGATGCCAACTAAAAAAAATCCTCCTCTGTTCTGTTCCGTTCCCTTGTTCGAGAGCGTTTTAGAAACCCCACCACTACTACTACTTGCGCAAATATAAAGCATACTTCTTCTCCCTACCTATCTACCTACCTACCTTACCTTATCCTTAACTAGATCGAGTCGAAACACATTTGTCATTGTTTGAGGTTTCAATTCGATCTGTGTACCATACGAAAACTTAGAAGAACCTGAATGAAGAAGATGACGGATGGAATGGAATGTTATGATGGGTTCGGGCTAGATGTGCAATTGTGGGCAGGTCTGAGTTGATGTTGTTAGAGTGGGTTCGTTTGGGTCGACGCGGCGACAACGTTGCGATGTCTGGTGGTCAAGTGGTGAAGTGGGTAATGTGGTAGGCTCAATATAGCGTTGGTGTTCTTATGTTGCGTTGCGTTGTGTGTCGTTCGTCGCAAATATCCATCCGTACAGTACACTACATACCTACCTCCTTTCTTGAAGTGAAAGCTGAAATCAAAGACGGGAAAAAGAAGAGAGAAGGGATGCATACCTCTAGTGTGGCTGTCTAACTATCTACACTACCCACCGTCGAGCTGAGACGTTCGCTGATGAGGATTCCAGGCAGAAAGCGGAAGCCGACCACGGTCGGGAATAATACGCGCGCTATTGAGAGCAACGTAGAGGTAATATTGACTGGAGGCACTCGCAAGGCCCGCCAGTATCAATATGTCCATGTCCCATTAGTCAGTGAACCAATTCAAGCCGAGGTTTACTTCACAGATAGCTCTTGAGAAATTCACCTTTCTCCCTACATCATCACGCTGTCATTTCTCCCGCCCATTCCCATGAGCGTATCTAGATACCTACCAAGGTACCTGTCCAATTTTACCTCGAGTAGGGTTGGTCAGTTCCCTTGCCCTTGACCGGATGCTATATTCACCTGCACCTGAACAATCGACCCCGAGATCAAATAAACTCAGTTTAGTAGGTAGATAAGCTAAAACCCATTCTCTATCACCGACCTCGTATCTAGTACCTACCTAGGTACCTCTACAATGTGTTCAGAAGAGCATTCATTCATTCACTTATTCCCGGGAATCTCTTATCGTGATTACCCCATCCTTGATCAACATTTACACTTCCAGTTCCAACAGTCGAAGCGTGGTGTTAGAGCGGTAAGGTAAGGTAACCAACAAATTTGACCATCTAAAACGATATCATTCATTCAAGACAACAGAACAGAAACAATACTATCGCTGCTCTGGCGCTCTGCCGTGTGTATACAGACAGCCAAGGTCGGTAGTACGCAACACAAGTCTGACACAAAAGTGATTACTCTACACTATACACCCATTAATCCTACACTATCACCTCTGCCATATACATCATGCAACTAACTACCTTAACTCTGAAAGCAGGAAAGTGGAAAACACAATTATAGGTAGGTAACAGTTGAAAAAAATCAAGCAAAAAAAGTTCCAAATGTTCAAGAGTGCATTTTATCTTCCCCTTTTTTTCCGTGATCATATCCTTCAAAATGTTTTGTTTTGCACGCCCCCTCCGCTGAATTTGTTTTCCTATGGCCAAAGTATGCTTGTTCGCTTCCCATCCAGTTTTCTCTTCCCCCTCCCAAGTGCTTTTATTTTGCTTGTCTCTCCATGAAAAAGAAAAAAAAAAAGAAAAGAACTGCCAGATTATGTGTCATATCCAAACGACCGCGCGTCTATGCATATAAAGATGTTGAAAGTTTCGATGTTGAATCGTGTGAGATCGCTGAGATGGTTGTCATGTTGAATTATCGAGGATCCGTGTCGAGCAGGGTCGATTATTTCCCACCAATAGCCCCAATAGCTCCCACCTTGCCCACACCGTTCTGACCATTCTGGCCCTTCGAATCATCGCCGTTCGCACCACCGGCCGCCAATCCGCCCCCAGCAGCAGCGCCCGCATAACTACCCCAAGGCGACGAAGACCCGCCGTTACCCAACGAAGCCCCGTTTCCCAGCGGGCTACCGTTACGCTTCTGGTTCTGTCCCGCCTGGGCGGTGTCCTCCTCCTCCTCCATACTGAAGACAAACTCGCTCTGTTCCTCCTCCTCCCCTTCCTCGTTATCCTCGTTGATGATCGGTGTAGTAAACCTCCCGCTTGTCGAGCTCATCGAGTTGGAGCTAATGTGCCTCTGCAAACTGTCCCCCCTTTCCTTGCCAATGACACCCGCCCCGGAGGCTCCATTGCGGCCCAAGTTGGGATGAAGACCGCGGGGGCTGGAGGAGATGACGGTCGCGTCCTCGCCGATTTTGCTACGTTGGAATTGCTGAGTGAGCGCAGACAACGACTCGCCGGTGAAGCTTCCTTGGCGGTTGGAATCCTCAGATACAAAAGCGCTGGCTAGGCTCGAGTTACGCAGCGGGCTGCCGACGTGTCCAAAAGCCGAGGGCGGGTGCTTGATGCTGCGGCCAGCAATGGGCATAAAGCTGAGACTGCCGCTACCGCCGTTAGACTCCAACTTTTCTCTATCCTCCTCCTCCTTTTGGCGCTGGAAAAGCGATCCCCATCTGCTCGGGCTCTGGGAGATGGGGCTACCGAACTTGGTCGCATCGAGTCCGGTAGAGTCCAAGGGGGCGTCGAAGCCGCGAACGGTAGCGGTGCTGGATCCCCTCCTCGCGCGTTCGGCCGGGGTCAGCAACTCATTAGCCAACTCTGCCGGCACGTAATCCTCCTCGTTGTCAAAGATCAAATCAGAGTCCCAATCCCGGTCATGGGGGACGCTCTGGCTCATCAGCCTGGGCTTAGCGAACCGGGTGGAGCTGCTGTGCATCGGCCTTCTGCCAAAACCGAACTCCTCACCGCCGAGGCTGGAACCGTAGAAGGCCGCCGAGGAGTGGGTGGGAGGGCTATTGGCGAATCCATCGCCGCTGAAGAGGGACTGGGAGATGTTGTCATTTCCACCGAAAGCGGAGTTACGTAGCGCACGGAGGGTGTGTGAGGTGTTGGCGTCCTGGGTCACGCTCATGCCGAGGGAGCTAGACTCCAGACCGAACTTTTCGGGAACCGAGGAAGGCCAGGGGCCGTAGCGGGCGGCGTGGGATATGCCGTTGCTGTCGAAGGAGGCGGGGAGGGGTGCGTCTAGGACTGACAGGCCCTTGGGGACGGGAGAAACGCCGAGACCGAAGCGGCCGGCAACATCCTCATCCCGAGGGGAGCCAAATGCGGTAGTGGGGTTGGAGGTATATGTGGTATCGATGGTCGGGATCCCATTGCCTCCGCCGTTCTGGCCCGGCTGAGGGGCGTATTGTTCATCGGGATGGCCGTAGGCGGAGGCGGAGTACGGGGGAACGGCGTCGGCACGGAGGAACGAGTTGGTAAGGGCGCTGTTGGATGGTTGGTGGTAAGTGTTTGGGTTCACGCGAGCACCCAAGGCGACGGGCGGGGCACCGATTGTGACACCGCCTTTGCCATAGTTGACACGGCGGCCGTCGGGCAACACGTGGATGTTGGCACACTTGGGACCGAATTTGCAGTTACCCTACCATCATGGTGGCACAGAAACATGTCAGCAAAGGACCCAGGGATTCGGGTCTTTCTTGTCGGTCATACCTTGGCAAAGTATTTGCACACGGTCTCGGCCGCGGCACTGAGGTCGTGGCTGAAGGGACAGGCGGAGCCGGCCTGGCAAGCGCCCTGGCGGAAGAACTTGCACGGAACATGCGACGTGTCTGGGAAAGAGTAGGACGCGTTAGCCCACAGGCGACACTTTGGGTTCCTCGTTTTGGGATCCATATTGGTGCTCTGGTTGCTGTTCTCTCGACGACGACGACGACAAAGAACGAGAAGAAGCGGGGGAGGCAACTCACTGGGCGGACTACGCGAATGATCAAATCGGTGTGCTCCTCCTGGCAGTTGGCCGCCAGGCATGGGAGACGCAATCATGGTCGGGGCAGCACCAGGCCCTGCCGGGTTGATGTTGAGACTGCCAGATCGCATATGACTGTGACTACGATAGTCGGCGGCCGCACCGTTGGTAGCGGACATGGCTGTTGAGGTGCTGCAGTGGACCTTGATTGGGGGTTTTCTGAATGCTGTTATCGGCCAAGGTTATGACTCTATCGTCGGCGCGCGAACGAGGCTGAGGAGGGGTCGGTCGTCTGTTGTCAGGCCGTTGTCAGGCCGTTGTCAGTCCGTCGGTGCGAGTCCGGCTGCAAGAGAGGACGAGGTCGGAGGATGATCGGGGGGTGGCAGGAGCCAGGAAGGGGTCCGGGCTAGATATCTAGGTGGCGGGCCGTGGAAAAGTAGGTACACTTTGATGCCTTGATGCCCGCCGGATGTCCGTTGATGTTGGTTGAGTGGCGGCGGCGGCGGTGACGAATTGGAAGCAACTGAAGGTTAAGGTACAAGGAGAGAAGAAGTAAAAGAGTCGGGATGAAATGGTGACAACTGAAGGCAGCTGAGGTTGTTGAAGAAGGATTCGAGATGACAGCCGAGGCCGGCCACTAACAGGCGGAGACGAGGCAGGTGAGGGCGGAGTCGGGTGGCAGTCGGGAACTTCGAGCCCGGGCTGTATGCCTCTTGTATGTATGCGTATGTCGAGGCAAGGTAAGGTAGGTACCTTTTACAGGATAATTCGGAATCGGGCGCCTGA
>HF970794.1:12335-23208 GCA_000604205.2 Neurospora africana FGSC 1740
GCCCTAACAGAGGCTTATCCGGCTGAAAACATTCACAAAGGGCAAGTCGATGTTGAATGAACCAAAAAAGTGATTGTTGAGATAGAATCTCAAATGTTCCATTTGCTGTGGTACGTATAGACCAAGCGTTCTATAGCTACTTATTTATCCATCCTCCGACTGTATCTTTATACACAAGTAAGAGGTGCAGGGAGGGGATTAACTAAACAAAGACGAGAGGGGGTATCTTCTATAACCTGGATCCAGCCAAGCGAACACTGACTGCCCTTTTCATGGCTGGAGATACCAAGGGAAACTGAAGCCCCAAAATATGTATCCTCCAAGATAATGCCAGATGGTGTACAGTGGTGATGTGATGTTGTGATGTGACATGAAAAGGAAATAGGGGCCATGATGCGCTGTGCGGGTGATGATGGCTATCTCCGCGAGGAGAACCATCCCGATGTGGTGGTACATCCCAAAACAAGGTGGGAAAATACAAAAGTCTAGATGCAATAAAAAGCAGTTTTCCCAACCACCCAAGTCTTTTTCCCAATCCAACCCAAGACAAACGACAAAAGAAAAAACCGAAACGCTGTCATGTCGGCCGCGGATCATTCTTGGCTGGCATGCCCGTCCCTGAGCCCATGATCAAGTGCCGTTGGTGATTCGGCGAATTATGAGACCGGATCGTGTTCCGGCTGGGTTTGGGAGGGTCGAATGTGTTCGGAAGAGAAGCTGGCAGGTTGCGCGCTGCTTCTTCCCGTTGTGATCCGCGCAAAACAGGTTTGGTGTAAAAATGACAAGTGACCACCCCAAGAGCGACTCGAGTATTGCTCCATTAAATCCCAAGAAAAAGGAAAATGCAACCAAGCCCATCTCTATGTGTGAACGCCGTGCACCAGGTGTAAAAAAGCAAAACTCAAGTGTGAAAAGCAAGAGTCAGCCGCCCGGAATGAACCACCCGCTTGTTGTGATGTTGTCCTCCATGTTGGAGGAAAGAGGATTAAAAGGCGTACTCCGAATTGAAATTAATCGCCCGAGAATGAGATCGCAGAGGTTGTTGACTAAAATGTGGTAGAGGTCGATTAAAGATGGTGAGGGCGAGATTAAAACCGATTATAGTATAGCAGTCGAAAAGAGAAGTCGCAAAAAGAAGAGGTGGTGCTGCTTGTTCGAGATCGCCGAATTGTTTGGTTGTTGCTTGTCGTCCCAATGTCGATTAAGGAATGAAAACATGGCCAAAATGCTGCATTTCGCACGGTATCTCGTCGTGAATGTATGACAATGATCCGCGCTGCAGTGAATCAAGGGATGAACAGGCACGCATCAGGTCCCGATAGGATCGAGGGCCCTTTACCTCCGGCTGGGCTTGGGCGGCTGTGGGGGCTTGGGGACACCGGTGGTATCGTAGGCGCCACGGCCGAAGTTGACAGACTGAGACTCCCTGGTGATCATTTTGGCGGTTCTGAAGGTTGTATTAAAAATCGTCGCAAGAGCTGTAGCACCGAGAAAACACCTTGGTTAGCTATATGTCCGACCCTGCATCTGGAGATCCCCAGACATATGTTGTTGCGCATCAATGACTCACAATTGAGACGCCAAAGTGTAATCGGCGAGAATTAGGATTCGATGAAGTGTCGTCAAAAGTGCGTAAGCTTTGTGTTTTTGTTGTTGTTGTGTTCGGTATGCTTCCCGTTTCGGAAGTCTTTCGTGATGTTCGAAATAGGAAAGGAACTCTTTGGAGCTGGCAGTCGTGCAGTAGTGTGGATCTGAAGTAGACAAGTAAGGTAGTATTAAACCTGGTGTTTATTCACAACACAGGAGAAGAATTAGGATCCGAAGATGGTTGAGAAGCTGTGATGGGGATTCCAAGAGAAGAGGTCTGAACGGGGAAGGGGATCTCTGGGTCTTATAACATGAGGATTACTGGAACTGGAACGAGGCAATGTCAAAATGGAAGTCAAGGGGGTGACCTTATTTTCCCTACCTTGTCGTTGGCATCAATTGTCTCTTGGACCACACCCCGGTCCCAGTCAGTCCCAATCCCAAAGACAACCACACCAGACACGACAGGGCAGCCGGGGGACCCAGCCAAAGCAGCCAGGTACCTTGTCTGGTGTGTGTCTGGCCTGTCTTTGCTCCGTTTTACGAGACGAGCTGGACAACGCCTGAGGTACAGTAGCGTATCTCATCTGTACCCATGTGTGTACCTCACTCGTTTGGAGTGAAAGACAGCTTGGACGGACCCATCTCCTTTGGCCGGGAGATTTCCATTTTCAGGCCCATTTCAGGACCCAGCGGATGGCCTCGGTGGATTTCAGCGGTGCCGGGGGGTTCCCTGTCCTATCCACCAGTTCTCCCACACGTCTCGAGAAACGGAGGAACGGAGCTTGTGTGGGCGCGGCAGGTTGCTGGCGCTGTCGCAGTGGTCAGAGAGGTAGCTGGTACGAAGGAGCGAGAAAACGGAATGATGAGGTGAGCAGATTGGCACACTTTGGCACTGTGCCCTCCAGAACGGTATCACGGTACTCGAGGCACCCGCAGCACGGGCGCCCGAGAGATCCAGCGACACAGCGAGCGAGCCAGTCCTCCCGGCAAGAAGAGCCACGATGTTGTTGTCGACTGCCTATCCTGCCGTAGCTGCCATCCACCCGTCGCGGAATGAGGCCAGCCAGTGTCTGGGGCTGTCAAGCAAGTGTCAGACTCAGAGTGTGCCCCTGGCAGCTTGGGGCCTTCCTAAAGCTGATTTGATCGCCTCAAACGTGCGTACGGAGGGTGCCATCCAGATGGACATTGGGCAATCAGATTGCTGCTGGTTGGCAAAGACTTGAGAGGGTTTCTCTGTGGTTGCGTACGCAGCGCAGCGCAGGCGTGCAGTGCAGCTCAGCGGTCTGACTGATGATGTTCCGTCTGCGCTATGCACTTCCTTTCCTGTCTTTGAATGTTACATTTGCCATAGGATCAGGCTTTACGTCTTGTCTTGTGGTGGTGAGGCTGGTGCTGATACTGTTCGGTCTCTTGAGGTATCGGGGATTGGCACCTACCTCATCGCCGTCACAGCACGGGGGGGCGACGGGAGCGACCGCAGAAAACAGGGGTCGCGCTTAGTGTGATTGACGTCGGCGACGGCGACCTCACGATCACAACCACAACCACAACCACAGGAAAATCCCCGTCGTGTCGTCGGAAAAGCAGCGGTTGTCCCGAAAGTATTGCGCCGCAAATGGGTAAATGGGTTTATTCCTGCGTGATCATGATGCAAAGATGCAGTTTGGGGCGTTATCCGTATGTTGCTTTTTGTTTGTCTTGAGATGAAAGGTCCCGGGTCCCGTCGTGATGCGAAACAGATGAAAAAGTAAAAAGTAGAAGGCAGCAAGGACGGGAGGGGCAGGCAGAGGTATGTAGTGTAGTATACGGATGAGAGGTTGCAGTGTGCCCGCCATGTTTTCCAGTGGGCAGCCCGCAGTGGCCGCATTGCCCGCCTACAATCACGGGCATCCGGACCCGATGCAGTGGGTGATGAACGGTGCCGTGAACGCCCGCTTTGTTTTCGGATGTTTGGTTTCATCCTTTGGATTGGCCTTGAGGCTGGAACTGAAATGAAGGGTTCGTTGCGAACAAACAAAGGTGAACACAACCTAACACACGGCAGCCGCACTTGAAAACTTTTCCACTGAAATTTCAGTTCTTCGGTTTGATGCCAGCCTCCCTCGTCATCACGGCGTCGAGAGAGGCAGGAGCACTCGCCATGGCCGTCACTTTTTGCGTGCGCTCGGACCCGGGACGGAAGGGACACGGTCGGCAAGCACATCCACCCACCCTCCCTTTCGCGCCTTCCGCTTCACAAACTGAATGCAAGAAGTAATCTCAAGGCAACACTCAAACGAAGGTCCATCGATGTTTCCGTCTTCTTCTACCGTGGTACGGGAAACCCTCTTCAAACATCTTGGGAATCACGCCGCGGGAATGGCGCCCATCAATCCAACCTTCTTCCACCACTTCAGCTTCAGTGCAATGACACCTCACCACAACACCACTCGATCCAGGAACTGGAACATGCATCACCACTACCACAATAACACATGACGAATTTCACGACCCTGAAAATCTGCTTCTCCATCATATGACGACCCTTATTATCATGTCAAATGGTGACATTCGATCGCCTCTCGATCGTCCCTCTCCCGTCTCTTAGGTTGTCTCTTGTCTTCCATCCGCCATCCACTCTTCCGTTACAAACTCCGGCCGGCCTCTTCGGAGACGCTCCAGTCTCTTTACATCACCACCTTATTCCCGCCTCCCACCTCCAGTCCGTGACAAGTCAGAACAAGACAAGACTACCTTGGCTAGGTGTGCAGTAGGGCTGCAGCCTTTTTGGAGCCCCCGAGTCTCTCATTCCTTTTTACAGCTCCAGCTTTTCTCCGGATCGGCCTCAATGGAGAACTAGGGGCAGACTATCCGGGAATACGGAGAACCATAAAGGTCCATATCAGGGACGGTCCGAAACGCGAGTTGCTCCTCTGAGCGACTTCTGACAGGCCCAGCCTCCAGTTTCATCTTTTTGAAGCCCTCTTTCCTCCCGATCCGGACTCGATTATTAACATCCCTGAAGGGTTCTCTCTGAGGGCTTTATCAGAATGCAGTCTTTTGCAGTGGGTGGTATGGCTACGATAAGCCACAAGCCACATCCACACCACACACCCGACACCACACCGCGCCCGCAATCGTTGCAAGTGGAAGGAAGCCAAGAAAGGAACCTACACCTCTCAGACGCACATGCGCAGTTCGCCGGATGACGGGAACAAAAGATCATCTCGAATTGTCCGGTTTCTCTGGGTGCCGGATCTATATGTCCTACAATGGGAACAAGACAGGAGGACCGCCGCTGACTGATGGGTGATATGGCTGCGCCTTGCCCTGAATTCCGACACGGTCATCCCGCCATCGACGACACCTCTCCAAACACAGCTGCCATGATTGGAGAGAAAAGAATTTCACCCCTGGAAGCTCGACAAAGTTTTTTTTTCTCTGATTCTCAATTGAGCCAACCCCTAGCCCGCATCATGAACATGTGCAGAGAAGTGCGGCATGCCGCTGCACTTTTGATGCAAAGTTTGCACTCTCTCAGGGCATTGGACGATGACATCGTGTCTGCCATCACAGGCCACAGGTATGTACACAAAAAAACATGTTACGATGGCTGGGTGTTTCCGGGTGCAGTGCCCTTGGTTCCCTTCGGCTCGCACCGCACATTCAGCTTCTCTCACAACAAGAAAAACAAAGGACAGCTCGCATTTTTCGTCATTTTGGGTTCCCTTCTCACATTCACCCACATTCACGAGCGATGGACATGTTTCGTTGGTGGGCATGCAAGTTGCAGTGCATCTTGCAGTCAGTTTCAGGTTCGCCTGGACCCGCCCTTAGTGCTAACCGTTACCCCGTACTAACCACGAACTACCCGTAGACTATGGCCTAGCCTGAAGAGCTACTGCGGCCCAGTCTGCTCTAGCTGCTAGGGTGGTGGGCACTGGTACGATACGGCGGCGTTGCAGCTCGACAACATCATCATCAGTCTGCCAATTGCCATATCTGGACATCCGAGTCCCACCGGCCAGACAGCTTTGTCCATTCCCGCCCATCGATTTCTCCATGGCCGGCGACCACATGCCTAGCCCGGAATCCGCTGCCATCTCGTCGCGCTTCGTCGTATCTCGGAATCAAAGGAGCGTGTCCAGTGCAGCAACGCCGAGCCATTGGGGAAACCAAGAACCTCGCCGGGCGACCAGGAACCCCCCCGGACTCTGCATACGCGGCATCCTTCCTAGGGCAGGTGAGAAAACAAGGGTTGGGGGACGGCAGACCACAAAGTACCAAACTGGCAAGTACCGGGGATGTTGCTGGTGCGCCGGCCTTCCTCTCTTCGGTGCTGGTTCGGTGCTTGTTGGGCTTCGTGGCACTGCATCAGATATCCAGCTAATAATAGGCCCACTTTGTGATAGTGAAGCTGCTGGTCGCCCTCGGTGTTGGCTAACTCTGGTCCACGTTTTTCCCTCGTCCACACGACCACGGTAGCCAGACCCTGATGACCTCTTCTGCACTTGGCTCAGATCGGTGCTCTCTCCGTCTGCATTGCCGTCCGTCCAGTGGCCACGGCCTCGCACTCTTGGAGTGCACTACCGTGGTGGCCTGCAGATACTTAGGCCTGCCCACCTATGGACAGCATCGCCAAAGCGTCCCCATCAGCATCCAGCCTCCTCCTTCTCATTCGGCCGTAGGCGGAACCTTTTGTCAAGGCCAGCGAGTCAACGAGTCTCTCCGGTTCCGCCCTGGATAGTCTGGGCCACAATGCCAGTCCTGCTCCAGTCCACAAAACAACAAAAGCCCAGCGAGCCATCGAATCCACAGAGATGGGCCAGAGTTCTCGCTCTGGGAGTAAATCATCACCAGACTCCACGCAAAATGGCTCGAAAACGACAGCGTCTTGGCCAAGAACCAAGCTTGTTGCCGGTTGCAGCTTCGCGGCCCCGGACGTGGCGGACTTTCCTGCAGTCCTGGGGTTGTACCCTGAAGAAAGTCAGGCTGCTATGACGCTGTCGACACCCTGAAAACGGCAGATCTAGACTTGAACCACAGCGAAAGTGCTCCGAGGCGTGGTGTGCCTGCATCGTACAACGAGAGTCGCTCCTCAGAAACGGCCGTCCAATGTTCTGATAGGCACGCCGAGCGTAGTTGCCCCGGCCCCGGATCGTGCCGTCCAATCTGCGCGAGTTTCCCTCTGCACTATGCTCCGAGTTTCGCTTGCCCCAGCCACCACGCCCTCGTACCGTTCGTCAGAGGTCCGGAACGGTTACCCGGGTAAAAATCTGGTTCACCAGAGGCTACCACTTGATGACTCAGCCTTGGTTTCATAGGTGGGCATGCTGTGAGCTGTCAGTCCAAAGCTGCTGCAGGCCGAAGGAAAGGTCGGCCATAGTAGTGTTCGGGCCAAGGTGGGAGAAAACTGAACCTTCACCTACCGCAGTTTGTGAGTCTTCACAACCGAACCAAAACACAAACAACACGCTCCTGGATTGTTTACAATTCCTCTGCGTGGTTGAAACATGACGCTGGCGCGGTCTGAACGGAAGGCATATATTGACACATCTGTTAGTGTGAATGTGTTGGTTAACAGCAAGGCAGATGAAAAGCGACCTCAGGGTCGTTGGGCCAACTTTGAAAGGCCACACTGTGTCCACCCAGCTGCCCGGATTGTATCCGAAGCGTTGCTGCCGGTATCATGTGGCAGCCGCTCCGTTTCCAGGATTGAGGCCAAGGCATTTTTCACACACCTGAGGTATGTTGTTACAATTAACCTTCACTGACGCGTCTAGCGTTTAATCCATACCCGGACAGTCGCAGCGGGTGCTACGTAGACATGTTATTGAAGCTCCTCGAAACGCAGGGACACTGATGGATCAATCTTGTTAAGCACTTTAACATGCCCGGAAACCGAGGATTGTCGCTAATCTGATCTCCCGAGTGGACTAAACAATGAGTGACGATGGTGCTAATACGGTTTCAGCATGGCAGCGATGCGGCGATCTGTGCAACAAGGGCTGCTGGACCACACATTCAGCAATGCTAAGCCGTCAGAGCACAAAAGAGGAATGGCCTCGATCTGCAACCACTTCACCGTCCCCACCTTGACCAGTAATTGCTCGGTCAACAGAGAAAAACGCACATCGAAACCAGCCAGTCTGCCGCTCCAAAGCGGTGCTGCCCAACAACGGACGAGACGAGATGGATGCAATGCGACGCACTTACTCGCAAGGTGAGAGGCAACAAACCAGTCGCCGTCGAGATGGAAAAGCCAAAGCCCACAGGGTCGACGCCGCTTGCCTAAACCAGCTCTAGCTGGCGACGCGAAGCTATCGCGACTCTATCTGCCACAAAACTCGCATGACTGTACAGTAGCGTCCAGCCAGCAACGCGGTAGTTGCAGGGTCCAGGGTCTTCAAGCTTTTTCCTGCATGATAGGCAACGGGAACCGGAGACGGTACCCCTTAGGACCTTGTTGCATCAACAACACGGCCTGTGTAGGAAGCGCGGTTTGCGCGTTTGTCTTCAAAAAATAAGTCAAGAGCTAGCTGAAAGACGGCCTGTTGGATGAAAACTTCTGCCAGTCGTTCGTTGTTCTTGCACGTCCTCAAGGTTGGACGGATCAACGGATCCGCACTAAAACTCGGATGCCGTACGACAGCGGAACATCGGGTACCTATAACGAGGAACACCTGCTTGAGTAGCTGATTATATCACAGCTCCCGTCTCATATCGTACCTCATCCTCGTGACGAACTCTCGGTGCGCATGCATATGAGTTTGTTCCGAAGACACACGACTCAGCTGTCTACCCCAAGTTTCCGAGACAGCAACTCAAGCACCAATGTAACATGGTGAACAATTGCTACGGGTCTTCACCTTTCAACCTAATAACCCGCGCCCGACGTGCCGCGTTGCGGGAACTGACAGCCACACGACAACCCGAGCGAGCGGGGTTCCCACTCGGGGTAATCCAGCTAAGTACGTATGGGATATGTGCTGAATACGAATAAATTCCCTGCCTGGAATTTGACCTGAAGCTCGCGGTGTCTCGGAAGAGGTTGGATGCCAATGGTAGGCGCTCAGCCCTGGGTATGTGTCGTGGACTCTCGTCATCTTCCTTGCGCTTTGGTAGCTGCGTACTAATGATTACGCACAGATTCACGTCCACTCTTGCGCAGCAGGAGATGACGGACATGCAGTAAGCCTCATGTTTGAGCAGGCAGCGGCAGTTCACTTGCCTCCCGCATTGGCCTCTGTACTGCAATCTACCCACGGTACTTTACAGACTATGAGCTACAGAATACCTTGTCGAATAGCATTGCATTCAGCCCAGGTGCTGGCGTCGAATATTTCCAGAACTTCATGTTCTGTGGTATTGGGTTGCCTTACCAGCACGTGGATTCAAGTAAGCGCCCTCCTATGACATACATCATCCTGGCTGCGCAGGTATTTCTGGAAGTTGGATAGGTGGATGGAAAAGGCCCGAGTACTGTTTTCCCGCGACCATGCCGCCTGAGTTTCTCACAGCCCACCGAATGGGACTGTCCGCCCGCGAGCCTGACATGTGTAGCGGGTAACACGGTGATGATCAAAGTCACTTTGGCTGACCAAGACGACGCTGCGCCAAGTGAAATAACGGAGCGACGGAGCATACAGCGCAATGCCACGATTTCTTACGCCTACAACCTGAGACATTGGAGCGAACACAGACAAGGCTACCAGCACTTGTTAAGTTCAGCAAGGGTGCGGGGAACACAATTGTGTTGTGTTGCCAGTTCATCGTATCCTAAGCAATCCATTTTCTTTGTTTTGGGGCGATATGGCTATCAGACCTTGAAATAGGTGCTGTTGTGCGATGCAATACACTTTCGGGGGTTGCAAGGTCCCGGGTGTTGTGTGTCGTGGGGCCTCCATTACCCCCATGCTCTTGCCCGAGGTTCCCTTGAAGGTGTCGAATATCTGGAACTGACATCATGCAGGGCCGCGCTTCAGCAACAATATCGAGGGCGACTTCAGAAGAGATGCTCTGGAGGGAGCCATCTTGTTTCCGGCCCCCCACTGCATCATTGTGAGCTTTGCCGTGATGCCCTACTGCCCATGACCATTCACGGCACCGACGGAACATCGTCGCTAAATAAGGTCTATGGATATGGGATTGGAGGGGGCCGAGACACGAAAGGTACCCCAAGATTACTACTTACATGACTTTATAGCTACATTGTTGCATTTGTTTGCAGATACCGACGAAACGGCACGAAAACTGCATAGTCCTTCCTACCACTACCCCTCCCTCGATCTCAACGCCTATTCGCCGGGATGCCAAGGGCTTTTCTGCCAGAAATAGCCCCGCGAAAAGAAACCTAACCCAAAATCACACTTCCGCACGTTTTGGTAATCGCAAATTGCCCGTTTGGGGTACACTGATGCTTTGGGTGTCAATCAGCACAGTCACCTTTTTCAGAAGATAGATGGGTTCACGGTTAGGGACGACCCGACGGAAAGCCGGAAGCCTAGGCAGACAAATGCGGCGGCAAGAAGATGCACAACGGGTTCAACTTGGGGATTACATTCAGAAGGCCGAAGCGACAACCCGGGGAACGGATCCGGTCCACCTATCCTTAGTGTGTGGTGCTGCAGATGCTGAGCCTCATCATGCCTCACTACTGCGATGCTGCACCTGGGGATCCGCTTGAACCGGACAGTTTATCCGAGGCTAAGTAGAACCGGACAATACGGAGTGCCGCCGTTGTGGCAGCCTAGGTAAGTGATGTTTTGGGCCCCCCCGTGCTGAGAGTGCTGAGTGGGACGGAAAGGCTGAGAAGTTGTGAGACATTGCAAACACAGAACGGTGGCTAGTGATGTACTGTATACTTGGTCCTATCTCATCTGAGACGGCCATCCGTAAACGTCTCGGATCCCTCCGTCCCGCGTCTTGTACCTGGCCTGGCTGAGCTCGGCCGCGGGAAGAGGTCAACCAAGCTCAGCCAAGGTACCGACATATGTACAAGCTCGATGCCAGAAAGCTGCCAACCCTCCGTCATAGTTCAACCTGGGAACCCGGCCTTGGTACCTTGCAGCAGTGACAAAAAGGGAACAGGCCATGCTACGAAACGGCAAGTTTGCATGCACACACGCACGCCCCCGGGGCACCGAGTGAGCGGGAGGGAAATGCCTTTTCTACACCTTGCAAGGGTTGTAAATGTGTTCCTGCATTAGCGTTCCCTCAACGCTCCCCATCGTTAACATGGGTAAAGTTTGGTACCCGACAAAAGCACAATGACGAGCGGACCGCCGGCCGCTCGCACTACACA
>HF970796.1:32116-54190 GCA_000604205.2 Neurospora africana FGSC 1740
TGTGGGAGTGGGGGGGATGTTGTTTTGGAGGTGTGCGCTTGAGCGGGCACCTACTTAGGTACCTTCTGACTTGTTTACATTTGGTTGTTGCCTTTAAGTTATGGTGCCATGGGATGGGATGGGATGGGATGAGCAGGAACGGTTCGATGGTTGGTGCTTCATGTGTGTTCATGTTCTTAACGGTGTGCTACTCGGGGGGAGCACCTTCCCTCCCCAAAGAATTGAAGCAAAAAGGCCCAGTGACAGGAACAAATTGACGGATCTGGGAGGAGGTGGTGATATCCTCAGTCTTGACGCAAAACACTTGACACACCAGAGGAGAAGGATCAAGAACGTCCGTCCCTACGGCTTCGTGTTTTCCTTTCCCTTCATGGTTGACACATCTCTTCCCACCCAGTACATTTAGCTAACAACGTCCCTGCTAGATATGCCCAGCTCGGCACTACTGACACTGCAGTTTTTATTGCTCGATTTCCAGGAAATGCTCATGGGATTATTCCGAGGTCACAGGCAAGTGCCATACCAACAGACGGCATCGATGGAAAGAATGCGGATGGGATAGTTCTCTCTTGTGTCCTCGTCTCGCCCAACGGCGGCTTCCATGTTGTCCCTTGAGCTTGCGTCGTGGTTCTCTTTGCGGTCTCGGGAACTCAAGCCGAGTCGTTACCTCTAAAGTCTGCCACTACCAGGTACTCTGCGTCTTCAACGATCGCTTCCCTTGGACGCCTCTCAAAACATCTTCATAAACTGCCTACCCTCGGCCGGACGACAAACCATCCAAATTCAATCCACGGAAGAGATCCCAAAATCAATAGACTTCGGCGTAGCCGCGATGACACCCCTCCGCCAGTGTATTCATCGGAGCCGGCCCTGGCACCTGACAACACCAACGCCAAGGCCAACGCCGGCATCAGGAGATCTCATGATACTCCCGCAACCTTCCACCAAATGCACCTCCCGGCTCTCATCAAGCTTATCCAAGCACCCGGCGTCGCCCTCCTCCCCCACAACAACAAGAGGCTCCCCAAGTACTCGCAAGCTCCCACCAAAAGCGCACTGCGGCTAGCCATGGGTCCAAACAAACAATCAGCAGCACCAGATACAGAGCGCAATCGAAAACAATGTTCAACAAATCGAATGGAACATACACCGCGAAAGTCTAGATGCGGTCCCAACAATTGCTATCCGCGCTGATAGACTGCCCTGGCTGATGCCCTGTTTACAATGAGCAAGCAGGCTGTTGCCGTTGTTTGGAGGTCTGTCTGTCTGTCTGGCCCAGTCGTACACGAGCAACCTAGAGGTAGTCCCATCTGGGTGGCTTATGGAGGAAGTACGTAGGTAGGTAGAGGTGTTATGATTGATTTGGTTGATGGGTTTTATCGCACGACTATGTGTAGCCACTACAAATTTGGAGCAAGAGGTATTACTACCTACATGTTTGATATCCGTGGAGTGGAGGAATGAGGAAGGGGGCTTGGAAGGAGGAGGAGGAGGAGGAGGAGGATGCGTTGTGAGGAGGACATTACGGTGTTGGCGTTTGTCATTGGCCATTATGGGATGGACGATGGCTTTTTTTACTTGGTCATTCTGGGGTTTTGGATGGGTTAGGTTGTTATGACTTTTGTGTTGGTGGTTGTGGTTGTGGTTGGCGAAGGGTCTGGTTGCGTTAGGGCGCACCAGAGGGAAGATAAGTAGTTGGCTTTGGATGTTTGGTTCGAGTTGGTGTCAGATGTTGCTCTGGTACCGGCATGGCTCTGTGTTGTATTCTTTGGTGGTGAACAGGATATCTCATACGTACTGTTGGCGGTTAGGCAGTATTCAACGTTAGGTATACAGGTCCAGGTCTCTGATCTTATGTGAGTATGACCACCCAGATACCACTGTTGTGATTCAGAGGGTGGAACTAATGTCCAGACAACCCAGCATTGGACTTGAGTCTTCAAAGTCACATGGCGCTTATATCCTTTCAAAAATACTCAATATTAGAGACCAACTCCCCTATCAAGCCTCAAAGCTACCCTTGCCATAAACCAAGTACATCCACCACTACTCATACCCCCCTCTCAATCTTCAACGTCCCCCCCTTCCCATCCAGACTCCCCTCCTCCGCACTCAATCTAACCTTCACATTCCTACTCTCCCTCTTCTTGGCCTCCAAACTCCTCAAATCCTCAAACCGTTCCCTAGCATCCTCATCAAGACCATGGAACAACATCGCCAACGCACTCGTCTTCCACAAGCTCGCCCCGCTGCGCTTCGTCTCCCAGGCCGCTAAACCCAAGAAGAACGCCGCAAGGATCACCGCCGTGACAGGCAGCGCTACGAAGCCCCATCGCACGGAAACGAAGGTTTCATAACTCAAAGAAGTGCCGTTGATGGGGACGGCGGTGAGTGTCCGGAATGTCGAAGTCAAAGAGACGGCGAGGTCGGACATGAGCATTTCTAACCCCTTGGGTGGGGAAGAAGGAGAGGGGTATTCGTAGTAATTCCAGTAAAAGGCTTGGACGATGTCGGTGTCGAAGAACGTTTCTCCTGAGGAGATGCCGACTGTCAGGTTTACTACTACGTTTCCGCCGGTATTGGGCAAGTCGGAGATGGTCCGGTTGATGTAACTCGGATTACGGCTAGCGGTACCGTTGGCGAATAACCGTGAAAACCAGGATTGCATGGCCAGAATGGATTCCATGGACATGGAGTAGAGGAGCGAAGAGTTGGTGGGGGATTGGATGGTTAGAGGCTCGAGGGCGTTGATGCTGCTGGAGAGGGAGGACAGAGAGGGGACGGTGTCGTTGGTTATGGGCTCTCCGAGATGGGATTCGTGGAGGAAACCGTTGGTGATGTTTGAAGCCAGAGTTTGGAGGCAGACGGTTAAAGTGCATTGCGTCGCCCAGGGGGAGAGGACGCCGGGGCCGGTGGCGTTGGTCTCGGTGCCCATGAAGATTAATTTCATGATGGTGCTGTAGGTGGCGTCGCCTGTGGAAGAGCCGGTGAAGAGAGAAGTCATGCCGAAGACTTCGGCCGAGGAGTTGAGTTTGGCGGCGCCGGAGGGTAACTGCCAGCCGCAGTCGTCTTGATTAGAAACGCCGGGAGGGCAGTACCGCGTCATGTACTCGGACATGTCGACGCACTTGTGGCAGACGCCCAAGGTCTCGATGGGCGGGAAGGTGCAGTTGCCTGTTGAACACTGGAACGGCAAACCCATCCATGGCCTACCGTCCTCGGCGAAGAGACCTTTATACACGGCCGCCTTGATGGGCAGGATGGGAACGAAGGCTTGGCCGAGCTCTTCTTTTCCGTGGAGGGCCAGGCCGTAGGTTTCGGTGCGGTAGTTGACTGCCCCGGAAGGGGTCTCGACCAACCGCGTGGGAAAAGTGGCGATCTGTTGCGCGAAGGGACTCAAGAAGAGCGCAATGATCATCACCAAAGCGCCAAAACTACCCGCGAACCCGCCCCGTGCGCGGACGAGCATGTTCACGGCTCCAAGAGCGCCGCGGCTGGCGTCGTCATAGATCTCCATATCGCTTAGGGGTGCCCGGCCTTGCTTGAAGCGAATCCATTTCAACTGGCCCAGCCCGCCTGAGAGCGGGACACTCATGCTGGCTGTGGCGACGGTGGCCAGGATGGCGATGACGGCGTTCAGGGTGATCCAGTGCGGCCAGGAGGGTAAAGGTTGCCCATCGTAGGTAGCTAGAACGGCGATGATGGAGGCTACGGCACCCAGGGCCACGAGCATGCTGATGGTTTCGTAGGTCCAGGTGCCGTTTTTGGAGAATATGGCGGAGAGCTTACTGTTGGAATTGGAGGACGACGTGCTCATGTTGGATTGCCGGTTGGCATGGTTTCGTTGTTTCTCCCATGAGGCGGGGGAGGCGGACATGGGAGAGACGGAGAAGGTTGTTGGTTGTTTTGGGGGGAAGCCTTCTTGGGTGAGGTATTGGCCATCGAGAGGCCCTTGTTGGATCTGAGGGCTTTGGTAGAGGTAGTCGCCATTGTTGTGCTGGTAGTCATAGTATTGTTGCTGGTCGGCGTATAGAGGCTGTTGGGCCGGGTGTATTTGGTCTGGTTGTTGAGGAACGATGTCAGCATTGGCGGCTTGTAAGTCGTTGATGTTGACATATTGGAAGGACTGGTTATTGTCGTTGTGGTCGTTCACATCTCCTGCTTGAGGCTCTATGGCCGCTGTGAGAGGAGTCAGGCTATCTGCGCTTATGACGCGCTGATGGCGAACTGGTTGATATGCCATGGCTTTGGAGTGCTGTTGTTAAGAGGAGAAGGAGAGAGCAATACTTGGCAACCTCTCGTGGGACAAGACTCCCAATACGTATCAAACGTTTGCCTATATATAGGCTGAATCGAATGGAATAGTATCGAGTAACACAAGGAGGAGAAACATGCTTCAAGAGAACGGGGGACAGCAGACCAGATCACACTTTTGTATCCCATCCACTGCCCCCAAATGGTGGACAGACACCAAAGAAATTCTGCATCTTGGCAAGTAGCATCTTGTAACCCAAGCAAGCCATCGTCAGTATGGCTTCACTCTTTTCGTCCTTTGCTGCCACCCACCAACCCTCCTGGACCAGTAGGCCACCCTTCGAAGGACTCGAAGGGACGTTTGTCAATCTTTCATAATTCTCCCCACTCGGAAGGTCAAGGTTGATATCCCGCTTGACCCCCGCAACAGAGTGGTATCCGTGGTAGGTAAGTCAACCGGCCTCGCGACTTGAATGAAACGAAACAAAAAAAAGATGGTGTGCCCGATAGACCGAACGATATCTAGCTTCCCGGTTCTTGGTAGTTCTTACGAACCCGTCCAACCCAGCTGCGCGTAAGAAGTTAGTGCAGTGCGATGTGGTGGCCTTGAGGATTTGCCTCGCGAAAATGAGGGTGAGGTGAGAAAAAAAAAAAGTCAGCAAGCAAAACCGGGATTTCCAACTCATGTTGGTGAGAGACTCGTAGGATTCAAATCGCAACTAGCGAATTACCGGCGCGGGGCGACGGCTCGGCTCACTCCGTCTGCTATTTGTGCGGACTGTCGGCTGCAGCTGCGCCACGCAGGTGCATTCAGGCTGCATCGCGGCTGCCATCGCACCAAGGCTTCCTTTTTCTTAGCGGTAGAACGGCCGCGCCAAGTCCAGGGCTGAAGATAGCGGCACGTCCTCATGATGTTGAGCTTTTCCTCGGTTGTCAAACGGTATGAAGTCCACAAAAGCAGAAACACCGTCGGCGATCTGGCGATTGAGATCGGGAGTTTTGCGTATTTGGACAGATGTCATGAAATGGGTAACCCCGTCACTACGGTTCCTAGTGTTACATCTGACTCTCGCTTTGAAGACTGTCTAGAGGTATCAAATCTCAACCACAGCCTACCTAACTCTTTGGCTGGTACAACCTACACGGTCCTACCCATCATCCTCAATACGGTCAATTCGACCACATACAGGCCAGCCACTCACAACCCAAGTCACCACAACCTCTTAACGACGCCGCACTCTGGGCTGACGACATCATCGCACTACCGACCGATCGACTCTTTTTTCGCCTCTGTTGTGTAACTGGAAGATGCCTCTACACTAAGTGGTAAGAGGTAACACAGCGTTCAGTTCGGATCCCTCCCAAGCGAAACAGGCGAAGAAGGGCTGGCCGATCCGGTACGTAGGGCTGGCTGCGATAGAAACCATTTTATTCCCCCCCTCTTTTTCTTTTATGATTGGCGGTAGGCTGTCTTGACTTTTTCCTTTTCTCAAGGTACCTTCAACTTTCTGACCTGGCTTCTGGGCTCACTGGAGCTGAGCAGGGCGAGTCTTACGCCAAGAACAGATGGTAGAGGTGACTTTCAAGATCGCTTCCTATCATCAGGCTGGCGTTCCCATCCCCGACGGTGCAAGAATTCCTCTGTTCTGTTCAGGACGACTCCAGAGATACATGTTTCCAGGCTCCAGCCTCTTTGGCCAAAGTTGAGAGGCAAGATGATGGTGTGAGGGACCAGACATGGATGGCTTGGTTCCAGAACGTCCATGGCAAGCCTCTCGATACCGACAAGTATCTTGAGGGTGTCCCCGTTCGAGGGCACTGAGGGTTCAGCTATTTCCCCCGGTTTTTTTTCCAGCATTCTCATTTTTTTTGCTTTACTCTCCATCGTTTGGTCTTCCCACTTCGATCCTTAGGTAGCCAACCCCATCAACACCGTTCGTCGCAGTTTGACAAAAAGCCGGCGATAACATAGCGGAAGGGAACTCGGCAGTGGCACGGGTCCGCAATTCGTTCCCAGAATATTCAACAAAACACGCAAGAACCGCAATGGGAAGGTTTTCAGATCTTGGCACATCCCGTTCGTGTTTCAGCTTTTCAGATGTCCTGAAGATACCTCTACTTCTACCTCTACCTCTATCTATCGAGAAAGAAGATCGAGAAACCGCGTGGAGAGTCAAAGACAGATAAGACGAACAAGACACGCGGCTCCGCTGCTCCTCCGCTGCTCGGTGGTTGTGTGGTTGTACCTACATATTCCAAAGCCAAAAATGACAAAATGACAGACGATAGGCCAGTTGTTCTAGCGAAGAAGAAGAGGACCGAGTAGAGGTAGAAAGCTACCTATCTCTATGTATAGAATAGAGGGTAGATGTTCCCAAGTCTAAGTACCTTAGACAGACGCTGCTTGATTGGTCCCGAAAAGAAGAGGCCTGAAAAGGTTGTACACCCACATTATTGTTGTTGAGGCTGATAACTTGATTTTTATAACCCCCCAAACTCACAGAAAACGAGGATACAAAGAACCTGGAAGAGAAAATTGAAATGAACGGCATGGAGAGAAAGTGAATTTTGGACAAAATTCTTGAGTCTGAGATGCATTGGTGTACTTAGCATGCAGCAAGTATGGTAGGTACCTAATGAAGGATGTGGGATCGAACGGAACCGTTGTGACCAAGGAGATAAAACGTGTGCTTCGATCAGTAAAAAGGTTCATCATTTCGAGCAATACGTAACTCTCCTTAGGTCCACCTAGTATGATTACTACGCAGAGGTAGCTCCTTCATCACGTAGCACAAGTGATAACCGCCAGAACAAAGCTACCAGAGGTACTTCCATGCCAATGCTAATTCACTTCCAGGGTCTGACTTCCATAATTTGAAGCAAATGTGATATAGCTCAATAGCTCAGTTGCCATTACCATCTAAATCGCATGTGAAAATTCAGCCAGCGAGGCTCCCCCCTCTCAGCGATATAGCCGTGCGATACCATCAATAAGGTATCCATATCTCCGTGAACTTTTTCCTGCGCCTTGGACTTTTTGGTCCATATCTCCCTCTATAACCTGTACAGTAATATCCACCATATGACCATATGATATGGAATGAAGTTCTAAAACCGAACCATCCACTCCGTCATATCCGAGATACTTTCTCCCCGAAATGGTGTGACAAATTATGTTGATAGCAAAAAGACAGCAACTGCTCCTCCAATAATATGACCCCTCTGCCCCCAGTAATCTAACCCCCCCCCTTCTTCTCTCAAGCCTGGCCGCTTCAATGTCACTAAGCAGTAACCGTAACACTCGAAGCCGTAGCCGCCGCCTTCTCCCTCTGCTCCATAGCCATAGTAAAGATGCGCTGCCAAACCTCCAACCAGCGCTCATGTTGAGCTGTCGGCAGCTTGCCGGGGTTCTTGAAGCTGCGGGCCATCATCTCTTTGAGTCTGGTCCTCAGCATCTTGACCACCAACATGGTCTTCCAATCGGACACGGCAAAGCGGGCGCGGTTGCCGTCGAGGACGAGCACGCCCGAGTACATGTCGGCGCGGACGTCACCGCAGAGAAGGGCGACTGCGAAGGGGTCCACGGCGGTGGTTTCGTGGGCATTGTAGACGCTTCTGTTGAGGAGGTTAGCATTTTTCACGAGTAAGGAGAGAGAAGAGGATTGAACGTACCCCTTGGTTTGCATGATATTATAATAACTCAACCACCGCAGCTCGTTATGGCCCTTGTTCACACTGCTAGGATGCAAGCTAATGTTCTGGTTGTTACCCACGTTGCGCAGGCCCTTGCTGCCAGGCGTATCCCTAACAAGGAGCTTCGGGTAGAAACTCCACGCGATTACCGACTGGGCAATCAGATCATTGCCGCTGTTGATATTGACCCGCTGAGGCACCTCATAGAAGGCTTGGTACCGGCGCTTTCCACCAAACCGGAGCCTGTTAAGCACCTGTCTCTCTTCAGTGGTGAGCTGGAGGAAGCCGGAGTCGGCAACCGACACGAGCAGCTGGCCCTTGAGATCCTCGATGTTCGCCAGAGTCTGGGGCGAGAGGAAGTTCTTCCGGCAGTACTGGAACTCGGCACCACCGCTGGTTGACGACTGGCACACACGCTTCCAGGACTGGTAAGCGTTGTAAACGGTGAGAAGATCAGAATCACCCTTGCGGAAACCCATCCGGACGGTGTTGGCTTGGTGACGCTGTCCAAACGGCGCAACGAAGGGTGACTTGGACGAAAGAATAGCGGCCACGGTAAGGGCCATGTCGAGACACTTGAAGATGGCGCCGAGAAGGATGAGTTTGCCCAGGAACACGTCGAGCGGTAAGCGGGCCAGCTGAATACCGAGCGGCGTGAGCTCCTCCGATGAGGCTGTAAGGGCACGAACATCGACAAGGGCATCGATGGCACGACGAATGTTCTTTGCCGAAGGTGGGTCGAGCGCCTCGCCCAGAGTCTCTTCAATACCACCAATCTTGCAAATCTTGACGCGAATAGCGAGATCCTGCAGTGAAAGACGCAGCATTTCAGGAGTTTGCTGGTCGCTCATGGTGTTGTCATGGCGGTGCTTTGTGAACATGTGGAAGCAAAGACCCTCCTGGACACGACCGGCACGACCGCGACGCTGCTTGGCGTTGGCACGCGAGATGAAGGTATCAATAAGTCGGGACAGCTGTCTCCGTTCGTCGAATCTCATCTCACGATGCTTTCCAGTGTCAATGACGCATGTGACATCGGGAATGGTAATACCCGTCTCAGCAATGTTGGTAGCCAAGACGATCTTTCTCATACCAGGGGGAGGAACAAGGAAGGCGGCTTCTTGGTCCTCGGTAGCAATAGTGGAGTGCAATGGGTAAACAAGCCAGTGATCGGCAAAGGCTTTGTCGCCGAGCAGCATGTCGTTGAGTGTCCTGATCTCAGCAATACCAGGCAAGAACACCAGGATGGCTTTGCTGAAATCGACGTAATCAGTATGAGTTGCAATCGTAGAGATCAGCTGGACAATCAGATCAAAGTCGATCTGATACTCGTCAATTTGTGCCAGCGTGTTGCGAGTTCTGGTAGAGTAGTTCCTGAGCGACTGAATCAGCTCAGGCTTGGAAGATGTATCAACCTCGGCATCCGCTTCGTCATCAAGCTCAGTAAGCTTCGATGCCACGGGATTCCGCGAGTCGAGAGTATAGCCAGTCAACTCGACGGCATCTTCCAGGTAGGCCACCTTGACGGGGAAGGTTCGGCCCGGAACATTGAGAACTGGTGCTCCGCCAAGGTAGTTGGAGAAGCGCTCGGCATCAACCGTGGCTGACATGAGAACCACCTTGAGATCCTTTCTCCGAGCGAGCAACTTCTTGAGAACGATCAGGAGGAAATCACTGTCGATGGAACGTTCGTGAACTTCATCGAGAACCAAATGGGTGATCTCGTTGAGGTCATTTGATCCCTCCAACATACGCATAACGATACCAGTGGTAGCGTAGACAAGGCGAGTCTCCCTTGAGGTGTTTGCCTCGAGACGGATCGAATAACCCACCAGAGACCGAGGTGTACCAAGGTCACCTCTACCCTCGCCAATTTCCTCACTGACTCTCTTAGCCAGAGAGATGGCAGAGATACGGCGAGGTTCCGTGCAGTAAATTTTGCAGTTTCTGCCCTTCAGGAGCTGGTCCTCAAGCAGGAAAGAGGGGACCTGTGTACTCTTTCCGCAACCAGTCTCACCGCAAACGATAACCACTTGTTCTCTCTCGACAGTGTCGACAACCTGTTGCCGGAACTGCCACATGGGAAGCTGCATGCGAGACACCAACATTTGCTGAAACCTAGGCGTGCTGGCCTTTTGCAACCAGATCCTCTGGTAATATTCGGGATCCTGGGCGTTGCGCTTTGCCCGCTCCTGGTCCGATTCGGAGTCTGTCTGAGTCCGGGATTGGCCACGACCCTTGAAAGCACCCTGAATAATGACACCGTCCTCCAGTTCCTGGTCCATCCGCTTCCGAACCAGATCGCGCAAGTGTTTCACGACCGCGCGGTCTGCCTCGTCAGCCTTGCTCTTCCTGGCTTCGGCCATTTCTGACCAAAGATCCTTCCAGGCGACAGGCAGCCTCATGGCCACCTTTTCTTCCTTGGCTGAAGAGCTAAAGATGAGGAACAAAGCGATAGTTGCAATGTATGCCTCGGACTGCTTTGCATCAGGTGTGGCAATGGACACCATCTTGAAAACAAACTGGGTGGGCGTCGTGAAGACCTCGATGTCGTCCGAGTCCGGAGGAGCGGGGATCTCCTGGGGCTTAGACCAGAGAATCTTGACGGCATGTCTGCTGGCAAAGGAAACATCCGACAAAACATGATACGAGATCTTGACAGAATTGTCCCTAGACCGACAAGCCTCTTCTAAGGCACGCATTGGGCTCACGCCAGTCCATTTTCCAAAGTCCCTGATCTGAATCCTGGACCCATCGGCATTGTTCATGACGGTGTTTGTCTTTCCGGTTGCGGGATCAACCTCATTTACGGGAAGACTGGCAAACAGACCGGCAAGAGCCTCGTCGTCATCCTCGGGATTCTCGGCAAGAAGTTCTGCGGCCATGCGCTCAGCTTCAGCAGCAATGTCGTCCACCTCGGTTGAAGCAGGAGTTTCCTCCTGGGCCTGCTTCTTCTCCTCTTGTTCCTCCTCCTCTACTGCTTTCTTCTTCTTGTTGGCCGCATAGTCCTTTTCCAAATCGATCTTCTTGTCTCTCCATTGTTGCTCGGCAACATACTTGTCAAACAGGATATCCCTTTCGACTCGCTCGATCTTGGCCAGCAGAAGGGCCTCTTCGGGATCACTCGGGTTTGCCTCGGCCTTGCCCTTTTTGCCCTTTGCGGTGTCCAGGCGGGGACGTTGGATCTCGAACAGTTTGGTCTTGGTTTCCAGATAAAAGGGGAGCAACTGATCAGGCTCAATGTACTCGTCGAAAACCACCTTTGATCGTTTCGGGGAAGGGGCTCGGGATGACCGGGAAGTTTGGGTATTATTCTTGGCCTTCTTGCCGCGCGGGCCTAGCTCGGGAAGTTGAGGGGTGACTGCGCCGGAAGGCAGAGGAGTTTCAGAGGGTGTATCTGCAAACGGTTTGTTAGATCAACGGGCAGAAGATATAGGACGTTGGCGCCCACGTACCTGTCTGGGACTTCTTTGCGCGTCCACTGTAATCAGGGAGCTCCTCCTTGGAGCACTCTCTTGCTAGCCAGTCCAATACTTCGTCAAGACCCCAAATGGAATCGCTCTTTACGGTGGGGGACATATTGGGAGCAATGTCCAAGACGAACTGCAATGCGGGCTGGATCTTTTCTTGTGGGAAGTCGGCACCCTCGAGGGTCTGCTGGAGGGTCCATAGCTTGATGATGAGATCTTCCTCTGGGGGCAATCTGCTAGATGCGCCCTCAGAGGTAAGACTGGAGGCAGCAAAGCGGCTTTCAGCCTGGATAAGGTCCAGAACATGGTCCATCAACTCTTGGGGCAACCACTTTTTCGCATTGACGGAGTCGGCCTGGCCTCGTAGCAGACGCTTGTCGGTCTCGAGACGGGTCTTTTGGCGTAGCGCATCCCGGCGCACCTTGGGCGCATATTTCTCGACCAGCAACTGTAACTCGGACTCTTCCAACTGACGCTCGAACTCTTCTGGGCTCAGGGTCTTTTCTGGCGCAGCCTTGGCGGCCTCTGTGGGAGCGGTAGTTCCGTTCGTCGCGGGGGCGTCTTTGGATGCTTGGGCATTGGTCTTGGTGGTATCATTGTTGTTGGGTTTTGTTGGCGCGGCGTCTTCGGCGACCTCTCTCGGCTTGGAAGGAAGGGACGTGGTTGCGAAACCACGGGCTGGGTTGGCCGCGGGCTTCTTGGACTTTTTCTTGCCAGCCATGGTGCCGCAAGTTTGAAGGTCGTTCTCGGTATAGGTTACGTAAAGGCGTTCAAGTAGTTCGGCGAGATGGCAACGGCGATGCTAGAAACCCAAAAGGACCCGATCGATCGATGGCAAGACGGGAAGATATAAGATACGTAGAAATGGCCCAAATAGTACTATGCAAGGACAGAAAAGGTCAGGTAGCGCGAGAACGTGGAGGACAATGGCATAAGAATAACTGGACCCCTTGGTGGGCAAGTTGCCAAGTGGAGGTTGTTGTTGGCTTTCTGCTGTTTCGACTTTGGAGACTCGGAGTCGCCCCAGGCTCGGGTTGGTAGAGGTACCTCTGGAGGCAGACCTTCGTTGAAGATTCTCTGCGCAAGGGGCTGTTGTTGCGAGAGATGTATTGGAGTCACTCGAGGAACTGAGATTGTTGATATATCCGGTTTCAGTTCGAATTTGAGTTTGTGGTGTTCTGGTGATCTCAAGATTTGACCCAGCCTGATCTTGAAGCTGTCGTATTGGGTTGAGGTTGTTATGAGGATAAAGTACCGGGCTGTGACAGCGACGGGACTGACTGACGCAGTCACCCTCCTCGGTCACTGTCCGCAGTGGTTCCCAGTCGCGCTGGCGTCAGGTCGGTCGCCGTTAGCGCAGCCCACCGTGGGGAGCTTCTTCTTCAGGTCTTGACTAGTGTAGTGTAGCAGTGGCTGGGCAGAAAAATATCGACCGCCTTCTGTTTTCAGAGAGCTGACCCCGCCATGTCCATCGAACAGCGACTTGTAGGAGTGAGATAATTTGACAGTGTCCAAGTATCTGGCGGGTGGGGTGGTTGAACAGAAATACTGAAAAAATAAATGAAAGAGGAAACCGGGAGAATAACCAGCTCGACTTTAGACCGATGTCAGATTTCTGACAGATTGCTTGTTTTTCCAGGTTGTTGTGGTGGTGATGGTACCTAGCTTGCTCCTTGGAGCATGAAAATTGCAGTGCAAACAAGATGGCAAAAGAGGAAGGTGGCATAGTGTCAATAAGCGAATGCTTCAAACTCTTCGCTGGAAAGGACGACACTGTAGGGGACCCTGCCGCTGAGACGAAATGGCCAAAGTGGGGTCAATGTTTTCTGGGGCCGGGCTTCAAAGTGGAATCCCCAATCGCATCCCAGACTGGATGGAGGAAGGAAGGAGCCTCACCACCAAACGGAAAACAGTTCTACGCCGGCCGTTGTAGACTGAGCTGTACTGCCTCTTCTAGACTTGGACCCTCTTGACAGGTACCACCACCACCACACCTCCATAACCTACCAACAGGCCTACCTACATTCTTTGGTCAGGTACCTATCCACTACTTCAACACCATTACGACAAAGAGGAGGAGTGACATTCATTCATAAACGAACATCACCAAACGAAGAGAGAAAGAGGTTTACGCTGCGCCAACCCTCGACGACGAGCCACCCTTCCGAGTCCGAGCTGCTCGACCATGTCCCGTTAAGCCTCGACCCCCACATTAGAGACGTCAACAGATAATACCTACCCGACATCATGTCTGAAGACGCCGCCTCCCCCGCCGCGAGCACCTCCAGCAATGCGCCCGCCGACTTCGATCTCGTAGCCGCAAAGGCTGCCCTTACTTCGTCGTCCACCACGGCGCGGATTTCCCAGTTGCGCTCCATCGACGAGAAGCTGTCCCAAAAATGTGAGAGACAAAACACCTACAAGTACACCTTTGGCAGCTAGATACTCCAAGCTACCTTGGCTCATCATGACCAATAAGCTAACATTCTGTTTCTTCGCTCTCTTCTGGCAGCCCTCGACCGACCAACAACTCTCGCCATCCTCAAGGTTCTCTTCTGGACCCACGACTTTTACCACGATCGCCCTTCTCGTACCGCCGTCCAGAAATGCTTGGTAGCCCTCGCTCAGAACGGAGAGCCCGAAATTCTTACGCCTCTGGTCGCCGCCATTGGTCAGGAAATCAAAAAGGGTGCCATTGCGCCTGGCAGCGCCTTTACCTTGGTCGAATGGTCCAGCTTGTTGGTTCAGAACTTTGCCGGTACGCCTCTATGGGACAAGTTTGGAAAGGACCTTACCCTGTCCCTTGCCGAGGCTCTGGAAAAGTGCTGCCAACCTACTTCGAGGGGAACCGTCACCAAGTCCGCTCTCGTCATTACCCGCCGCGGCTTGAGGAAACTGGTGGCTGGAGATGACAGGGAAAAGGTCATTGAGGAGGCTGTCAAGGCCCTTGCTGCCAAGGGAACCCAGCCTACGGCCAAGTATGCCGTCCTGCTCGGTGTCATTGCTGGCGTCTGCTCCAGGAAACCGGAAGCCGTCCCCATCATCGAGAAGCTCAAGAACCAGTACTTTACCTTCTATACCCGCGAAATTGTCGGTTCCAGGACCCAGGTCCCTACACACCAGGCAGCTGCCTTGTCTGATTTCTTCTCGAGCTTTGTCACTTTGGAGGATCTCGACAAGGAGGTGTTCCCGTCCTTGGAGAAGGGTCTGCTCAGAGCCCCTGAAGTGGTGTTGAACGACCTCATCACTCCTCTTGTCGATGCCCTGCCACAAGACTTCGATCTTTCCGCTGCCCTGAACGGAAGGTTTGTGAAGCCTCTGCTCAACAACATCAAGTCTTCCAATGCCGTCATTCGCAGCGGCGCTGTCACAGTTTTCAAGGGCCTCGCTGCCCGGAGCAAGGACGCTGCCCTTCTTGAAAAGGTGGCTGATGAGGTTCTAAACCCACTAAAGTCTGGAAAGCTTGCCTCTGCTGACCACAGAGTGCTTCATTCCGAGATGCTTGTTGCCTTGGTTGTGTCTACGGGTATTGCAAACAAGATTGCCAACGGCCTCCCTCTGGTAACAGGAAAGGAAGGTAACGAGGCAGCCTTGAGCGCTGAGACCGTTGCTCTCAATGCCAGCGCAGTCTATCTTTTGAACGCCGATGCCGAGGTGCCAAAGCCCCTTGCCGATGCCTACGTCAAGGGGCTAGGCGAGAAGAAGCTGCCTGTCAGACGCACCTGGATCCTTCGCGCTGGTGATATTCTCTACGCCTTCAACAAGGAGAGCCAAGAGACTCTACCAGCCAACTTTATCAAGTTTGCCGAGGCTCTCGTCACTCCTCTTGGAACCACCTTTGCTGAGGTTGTCGCGAACCCTGCGACTGCTGCTCAGAACGGTACTGTTACGGGCGCTCTTGTTCTTTGCGCTATCGAGTCCCTGATTCGGAGGGCGGAGAGCTCCACCTTCGAGGCTGTCTACAAGAAGGCCAATATCCAAAAGAACAGCTTGGCTATTACCCCTAAGCCTTCCTACCTGTTTAACCCCAGGATATACGGCAAGTTTGCCGATGAGGATCTCAAGTGGCTGACCCGCGCCTTGGCTGCTGTTGCGCCTTTCCTCAATGGCATCGGTCTCCCGGAGAGGGTTGCCTGGGCCCAGGCTTTCATCTACGTGATCAGCTCGGCTGCCACTGGCCCCGAGGTCCGCCGCGATGCCATTGACACTCTTTCAACCCTCTATGCTCAGTCCTCCGCCAAGGCCGAGGAGCCATCAGCTCTCCTCACCGAAACCATTGTCGAAGGTCTTTGGCACTGGATTGAGGCGACCGAGGCAGCTGACAAGGAAAGTGCGGCGGCTTTGGCCAAGTCGGGAACCTCCAATCTCCACCTTGTCCTCAAAGCTATCTGCTTGAAGCCCGATGAGTACCAGAAGCGCGCAGGTGCGGAGCCTGACAAGACCAAACTCGAATCCCAAATGTGCTCTCTGCTTGTTCTCGCCAAGTCCCAACTCATCCCAAGAGCGAGCTGGATCGATCTATGCTTAAAGGTGGAGACCGATCCTGGTGAGCTTGCCAGGAAGTACGAGCAGCGTTTGCTTGATGAGATCGTCAACAGGACGCTCTACGAGCAAAAGTCCGAGGCGGTAAGGCTGGCGGCATACAGTGCTGCTGCCGAGCTTGTCTTCGTTGCCCCTGAGACCATGACTCCTCGCGTTGTTGACCTCATCCAACAAAACCTGAACGTCTCTGAGGTCCAGTCCGTCGGTCCTCTTGAGGCCGCCATCTTCCGTACCCCTGAAGGAACCGCATTCGTCGATGTGTTGGCAAAGAAGCAGAACGTCGTTCCTAACAAGAATGACCCCAACTACCATACCCTCAAGTGGGAGGAGGAGCTTCGTGAGCAGATTGCTCAGAAGAAGGGAGTACAAAAGAAGCTTACAGCCGAAGAAAACGCCAAAGTCAATGCTCAGCTCAAGAAGGAAGCGGAGATCCGGGAGAGCGTCAGGCACGTCGCAGCCAACCTTTTGCGTGGCTTTGGCATTGTCAAAGCTCTCGCTACTGGTCCTCCCACTGATGCCAGCCGCTGGATGGGCCCTGCGGTCAAGGCTACCCTTAGTGTCATCAATGCTGGTGCTACTTTGATCACCGGTGAGGCCGGTCCTCTGGCTTTCATCTCCTGCTCAGAGTGCGTCACGTCTCGTGTTGGCCCTATCCGCCCCTTCATTGGTGTCGCTACCCTCAGGGCGCACAATGTGTCCGCGCTCCCTGAGAACCTTACCGAGGAACCTTTTGAGGATCTTATCACTCGTGCTCTCTATCGTCTCAGGTTCGCCGGTGAGCAGCGCCCGTTCGATGTTATCTCGCTCATCTACATGCTCCCGCTCATCCTTCTCGTCCTCGAGAAGGGCGGCTTCGGTTCTAGTGCCGATGACAAGGATGCCACGCTCGTCCTTGCTATTGAGTTCCTTTCATTCCACACCGATGTCTATGCGGATGAGGCTACCCCTCGCGCTGAGATTCTTTCCACTTTGGTCACCTCGATGCAACAGTACAACCAGCACTACAAGATCATCAAGGACTGCTTCTCCGACATGGTCCGCTGCATCGCTCCCAACATCTCTGCTGAGGAGATTTCCGTCCTTTCCCGCGGTGCCATTGTGCCCCAGGTCGCGGTTCGCACTGCGGCTCTGCAAGCCATCAGCTCCGACGTTGATATGAGCGAGCTCTCCACCTCGGAAGAGATCTGGCTTGCTTGCCACGACGATGTCCCGGAGAACGCTGACCTTGGTCGTGATATCTGGGAGGAGAGCGAATTCCAGGTCACCGAGGAACTCGCGTTCAAGATGCTGCCCTACTTGGAGAGCAAGGACGGCCAGCTTCGTCGCGCTGCTGCTAAGGGTCTTGCCGAAGCGCTCAATCAGAACCCTTCGGCCGTCAACTCGGTCCTTGAGAAGCTGAGGGAGTCCTACACTGAGCTCGCCAAGCCTCGCCTTCCCGAGCTTGATGAGTTTGGCATGCCCAAGAAGAAGGACCTCTCCGACCCCTGGGAAGCGAGACAAGGTATTGCCCTTGCTTTCCAGGGCATTGCGCCGCTGCTCCAAAAGAACCAACTTGAGCCTTTCTTTGCCTTCCTTATTGACAATGGCCCCTTGGGCGACCAAAACGGCAACGTCAGAGCTCAGATGTTGGATGCTGCCAACACTGCCATCGAGATTCACGGCAAGTCCATCCTGGACAAGCTCATGAAGACCTTCGAGAAGACCCTTGAGGCTCCCGATAAGGGCACTGCTTTCGCTGATCGTGTCAACGAGGCTGTCATTATCATGTATGGTGCTTTGGCCCGCCATCTCAAGCACGGCGATGCCAAGATCCCTGTAGTCATTGATAGACTGATTGCCACCCTGAGCACTCCCTCTGAGACTGTCCAGTATGCTATTGCCGAGTGTCTCCCTCCTCTTGTCCGCACCTGTGGGGACAAGTCCAACAAGTACATCGAGCAGGTTATTGAGACTTTGATGACTTCCAAGGATTACGCTGTCCAGCGTGGTGCCGCCTACGGTCTTGCTGGTCTTATCCTCGGTCGTGGTGTCAACTCCCTCAAAGAGCACCGTATCTTGATCACCCTCAGAAGTGCCCTCGAAAACAAGAAGGAAGTCAACCAGCGTGAGTCTGCCATGATTGCTTTTGAGCTTCTGTCCACCATCCTGGGCAGACTCTTTGAGCCCTACGTCATCCAGATCGTTCCCCAACTGCTTGCTGGCTTCGGTGATAGCAACCCGAATGTCCGTGACGCTGCGTTGCATGCTGCCAAGTCTTGCTTTGCCAAGCTTAGCTCCTTCGGTGTCAAGAAGATTCTGCCTACACTCCTCGATGGTCTTGATGAGGACCAGTGGAGATCCAAGAAGGGCGCTTGCGACTTGCTTGGTGCCATGGCCTACCTTGATCCCCAGCAGCTGGCCCAGAGTCTGCCAGAGATTATTCCTCCCCTTACCGCTGTCCTGAACGACAGTCACAAGGAGGTCAGACTTGCCGCCAACAAGAGTTTGAAGAGGTTCGGCGAGGTTATCGAGAACCCCGAAATCCACAGCCTTGTCGACATCCTTCTCAAGGCTCTCAGTGATCCTACCAAGTACACCGACGAAGCTTTGGACTCTCTCATCAAGGTTCAGTTCGTTCATTACCTCGATGCTCCCTCGCTGGCTCTTGTCAGCCGTATCCTGCAGCGCGGTCTCGGCGATCGTTCCAACACCAAGCGCAAGGCCGCGCAGGTCATCGGCAGTCTTGCCCATCTCACAGAACGCAAGGATCTTGTTGCCCACTTGCCTGTTCTCGTCGCGGGTCTCAAGATTGCCATCGTCGACCCCGTGCCGACTACTCGCGCCACTGCCTCCCGAGCCCTCGGATCTTTGGTCGAGAAGTTGGGCGAAGACGCTCTGCCAGACCTCATCCCAGGTCTTATGCAGACCCTCAAGTCCGACACTGGTGCCGGAGACAGACTTGGTTCCGCCCAGGCTCTTTCCGAGGTCTTGGCCGGTCTGGGTACTTCCAGACTCGAGGAGACTTTGCCTACCATCCTGCAGAACGTCGAATCTTCCAAGCCTGCTGTTCGCGAGGGTTTCATGTCGCTCTTCATCTTCTTGCCCGTTTGCTTCGGAAACAGCTTCGCCAACTACTTGGCCAAGATCATTCCTCCTATTCTGTCTGGTCTTGCCGATGATGTCGAGACTATTAGAGAGACTGCTCTCCGTGCTGGTCGCCTTTTGGTCAAGAACTTTGCCGTTAGAGCCGTCGATCTGTTGCTGCCCGAGCTCGAGCGTGGTCTCGCTGACGACAGCTACCGTATCCGTCTCAGCTCCGTCGAGCTTGTTGGTGATCTGTTGTTCAACCTTACCGGTGTCAAGGTCAGTGACGGCGAAGATGAGGAAGAGGATATCGAGACTGTCAAGGAGGCCGGTGCTTCTCTCCGTGAGATCCTCGGAGAGGAGAAGCGCAACAAGGTCCTGTCCTCGCTCTACATCTGCCGCTGCGATACCGCCGGTGCCGTCCGCTCCGCTGCTGTCAGCGTGTGGAAGGCTCTTGTCCACAGTCCTCGCATTCTCAAGGAGCTTGTGCCTACTCTCACTCAGCTCATTATCCGCCGTCTCGGCAGCTCCAACATGGAGCACAAGATTATTGCCAGCAATGCTTTGGGCGAGCTGATTAGGAAGGCTGGCGATGGCGTTCTGGCGACGCTCTTGCCCACTCTCGAGGAGGGTCTCCAGACCTCCAGTGATGTCGATGCCAGACAGGGTATCTGCCTTGCCCTCAAGGAGCTCATCGCTTCCGCCTCTCCCGAGGCCCTCGAGGATCACGAGAAGACGCTCATCTCGGTCGTGCGTACCGCACTTACCGACCGCGACGAAGACGTCAGAGAAGCGGCCGCCGAGGCCTTCGATTCCTTGCAGCAGATTCTCGGCAAGCGTGCTGTGGAAGAGGTCATGCCCTTCCTTCTCACCCTTCTCGCTAACGAGGACGAGGCTGAGAACGCTCTTGCGGCTTTGCTCACCTTGCTTACCGAGACTACTCGCTCCAACATGATTCTGCCCAACCTCATTCCCAGCCTCATCAAGCCTCCTATTTCTTCCTTCAACGCGAAGGCTCTGGCTTCGTTGTCCAAGGTTGCCGGTGCGGCTATGAATCGTCGCTTGCCCAGCATCATCAACTCGCTTATGGATAACATTATCAACTCCACTGACGATACCCTCCGTGAGGAGCTTGATGACTCGTTCGACACTGTCATCCTGTCCATTGACGAGTACGACGGTCTCAACATGGTTATGCAGACCTTGCTGCAACTTCTCAAGCACGACGATCACCGCAGAAGAGCGTCCACCGCTTTCCACCTGTCCAAGTTCTTTGCTTCGGCCGATGTGGACTACTCGCGCTACAACCAGGATATCATTCGCTCTCTCCTGCTCTCGTTCGATGACAGAGATATGGACGTGGTCAAGTCTGCCTGGAGCGCGCTTAGCGAGTTCACCAAGAAGCTCAAGAAGGAAGACATGGAGAACCTGGTCATCTCTACTCGCCAGACCCTTCTCCAGGTCGGCGTTGCCGGCGTCAACCTGCGCGGCTTCGAGCTGCCCAAGGGCATCAACGCCATTCTCCCGATTTTCCTGCAGGGTCTTATGAACGGCTCTGCAGATCAGAGAGTGGCTTCGGCCCTTGCCATCTCGGACATTGTCGACAGGACCAGCGAGGCCTCGCTCAAGCCCTTCGTCACACAGATCACCGGTCCGCTCATTCGTGTCGTTTCCGAGCGTTCTACCGAGGTCAAGTCCGCCATCTTGCTTACCCTCAACAACCTGCTCGAGAAGATGCCTACGGCGCTCAAGCCCTTCCTGCCTCAGCTGCAGCGTACTTTCGCCAAGTCGCTCGCCGACACCTCCAGCGACGTGCTCCGCAGCCGTGCTGCCAAGGCCCTGGGCACCCTCATCAAGTTCACTCCTCGCGTGGATCCTCTGATCGCCGAGCTGGTGACGGGTTCCAAGACTTCCGACGCCGGCGTCAAGACGGCCATGCTCAAGGCCCTGTACGAGGTTATCAGCAAGGCCGGCGCCAACATGGGCGAGAGCTCTCGCACCGCCGTCCTCGGTCTTATCGATACCGAGGCGGACGAGCGCGACGATACCATGACCATCACCTACGCCAAGCTGTTCGGTGCCCTTGTCAAGAACGTCTCGGACGAGGTGGCTGCTCAGCTCCTTAAGAACAGAGTTCTGACCAGGGACTTTAGTAACTCGAGCGTCTTGGCTTTGAACGCCGTCTTGCTGGAGAGCCCCGGGGCCCTTTTGGAGTCTTCGTTGGTGGATGACTTGCCTGAGCTCTTGTGCCAGGGTATGGCGAGCAAGAATGTGAGTCTCTTCCTTTCCTTTCCTTTCCTTTCCCTCCCCTCGTGCCTTCTTTCCTCTCCCTCTTCTCTCCCCTTTCACCTAATCACTTTTGCTAACTTCCTTCTGCCAGACCTTCATAACCGAAAACTTCATCCTCGCCACCGGCAAATACCTCCTCTCCCCCGTCCCCAAATCCTTCGAAGCAACCAAACCCCTCTTCACCACCATCTCCACCCTCATCCCGCCCGGCCAACCGACGGACTCTCGTCGTCTCGCCCTCGTCCTCGTGCGCACCCTGTCCCGCACCAACCCCGACTTTGTCCGCCCCCATTTGGCTCTACTCGCCCCGCCCGTCTTCGCCTCCGTGCGCGACATGGTCATTCCCGTCAAGTTGGCCGCCGAAGCCGCTTTTGTTCAGCTCTTTGCTGTCGCTGATGAGGAGAGTAAGGTGTTTGATAAGTACTTGGAATCTCAGAGTCAAGAAATGCCGGCCAACGTGAAGAGGAGCATGCAAGATTACTTCAAGCGCGTTGCACTCCGTTTAGGAGCGCAGGTTCGCGAGCGCAGAGAGGCCGAAGGTGGAGCGGGTGGTTTGGGACTCAGTAACGATGAGGCGGAGGATGAGAAGGAGTTGATGAGCGTCGGGCGAGTAGATGTTGCGGGCGCTGGGGACATGTTTGATTAGTTTGTCTTTTTGGGTCTGAGGAAGAATCTGGGTCTGAATTCGAATTCGAACCAGGTGAGGAAGATCTGGAGAAGAGTGAGTGAGGGAAAGGGAGGATGTGGAATAATGGGGGGAGAG
>HF970796.1:67699-78899 GCA_000604205.2 Neurospora africana FGSC 1740
GGTGTTGATTGCGGGGTCCTGTCAGGTACGTACCGTGACCGCTGACGAACAGGTGCCTTGCAAGGGTCGGGGAGCACTTGCCGGACCAGGATGGGCGATTTTGGTTGCAGTCTCGAAGCAGTTCTGCAGGCCTGGCGCCAAGGCGATTGGATGGCGAGGTGGAGAGCTTCGAGTCGAGGGTAAGGCTTCCCAGCTTCGAGGGTTGTGGGGCAGAACCACCATGGAAGAATGGAAGTTGGGTACTTTGAAGAAGCAACGTCCGTCGACCAATCCACTCCTCCCATTCGCTATCTTTGTCTTTTTTCCACTGCTCGGGCATGATCCGAGTGACTTCCAGTTCAGTTGGAGTGTGATGGTGAAACGGCCAGGTGTTTGAAGTCTTGCATCACACCTCTTTCTGCCGAATATGTATCATGATCGTCGAGAGTCGAGACACCAACCGACAGTCAACGCGAACAATAAATTCAACCTCTTTGGTCGTCTTCTTCCTCTTCCCTCCCGGGTATCCTCTGACGCCATGTGATCAACACCGTAAGCATAAGCGAACCGACGGAGCAATCAACCGGACATCGCCATCGGCAAGTTCCGTGCGTTGTAACCATATGGCATATGCACGCCATAGCTCCCTGATATCTCGCGAATCTTCGGCTCATAACCGACCCTCGATTGGGGGTTTACACATGAGACAGAAGAAAGAGGTTATCGGATATGGCTATTCGAGGTTAATGGGCCATCTGCGAGTGATTACCTAGCTCGTGACCACTCCTGCCACTGATCCTTTCAAAATCCTTTTCGAATATGAGACACCCTCGGAAAACGCGGCCAGGCACCTATCGACTTTATATCATCATCCACTCGGCTCTGCCTAACGGCTCCCTGTTAAACCTTCCCGGTCGACCTTTGGCTTGGCCCTAACATCCACTACTTGGTCGCTTCGGTCGCACATCCTTCGTGATAGTGATCTTTGTTCTGCATGCAGCGGTAGAGTCGTTTCTCTTCGACCGTTCCCGAAACTGGCTTGTCCATTCGCGACCATTGCGACCACTTGGCAAGCATGGAGCCAATATTTCCACCTTCCCTCATGGATCTTTCCCTGTTTCTGCATCACATGCACTCACACTTGCGCAGTGATAGCTGATCATGCTGACGTGACAACAACAAAGACTCGATATTCTCCAATAGCTTCATGCATGGAAACCAACAGCAACTTACATAGCTATATTTCCCATGGTTGATGCGGGTTTCCATTGCTTGCCCGCTTGTTACACAGATAAGAGAACTATCCGTACCCGGTTACACGCCTTGAACGTTGGCAAGGCCTAGCAACATCGGTCACAGAAGCCGAAATCTGGCTCGGAAGAGAGATGTCCCGTAGCCACTCGGTGAGCTCAAAGCAAGGGTAAATGTGACGCTGTCACTTGCAGGACTGAAGCGGTGTGGATCTTGACAGTAAAAAACTCACCAAAGCGCAACCAGCGGACAAGACAAAGAAGAGATGGGGAAGAAAGATGTTTGCAAGTCCCACAAACACTGCGTTTAGTTGAGGTTGGGAATCGGAATCCGCATCATACCCCTGAAGCCAACCAAGTCCTCCAAATCCACCGCAATATCCTCAAAGGACGGGCGCGAGTCAACTTGAGGGTCAGCGCACTGCTTGTGCAGTTTCTCCAATCCTTGAACGATGGCCTCCTCTTCCTCTTCCGTGAGTTCGCTGCTGTCTCTGAAGGCGGAAGGGGCCGCATCGGCAACAACAATCGCCGTCTTCGCCTCTGGTGTCTGCGTCGACTTCTTCTCCTTCTCCCTCCTGATCAGACCAAGCACATCCTCCAACAGATGCGCAAAAGCCAACACCTCCAACTTCTCCATGCCAGCGTAGACCTCCTCGTCTGTGCCGTAGATGGTAGCAGCACCAAAATCTCCCAACAAGGCATGTCTGTCCGCCTTGCTAGCCAGGATGTTGTGCGCATACAAATCGCCATGAGCGATTCCTCTCTGATGGAGATGAGCAGCCGCTCCAGCAATGCCTGTCAACATGCCCAACGCCTCAGCCGCGCTCAGCGAGGCGTCCTCTGGGAAGCAGTCGCGGCTGCACGTATCGAAAGAAGGCGGCAGGCCAAGAGCCGAGTAGTACTCCGGGATCAACTGCATCACGGTCCCTCCCTGGAACTTTTTCTTCTCCTCATCCCCTTCAGCAGCAGCACTCTCAACAACCTCATCAGGGTGCCCAACCACCCTCCCCAAAACCGTAATTAACCCCTCATGAAACCCTGCCGCCAGCACCGCCGCCATCTCATCCTTCGGCGTCCCATCGCTCGTCACGCCGCCCTTGAACACCTTGATCGCCACTTCCTCCGCGTACTCCGCGCTCTGCTTCCACAGCCCCTTGCTGATGACCCCCGACGCCCCCTCGCCCAGCGTCTCCTGCACTTCTAAGTTCTTCCACTCGATCCTCTCCAAATCAAACCTGCTTCCTGCCTTGGCCGTCGCCGCGCTCGTCTGCTCCTCGACACAAGGATTTCCCGCAAACGACAAGAACGCCAGTTTTGGCAGGTTGAACAACCAACTCGGGATGCTCTCGAACCGGTTCGCGCTCAGCCGCAACAGCGCCAGGTTTTTACACCCTGTCGCCATCGACTCTGGCAAGCTCGACAGCCGGTTTCCGGCTAACATGCACTTCTCCAGCCTCTCACATTTCCCCAAGTCCTCCGGTAGGGTTGAAAGCTGATTATCCGTCAGAATCAACCACCTCAGCTTCTGGGGTAAAGAACCCTCCGGGATGGAAGTCATGCTGTTCGATCGGAAGGCGACCATCTCCAGGGAAGCACATTGCGCCAGGACGGAGGGGAAAGTGGTGAAGTTGTTGGAAGACAAGAAAAGGATGCGCAGGTTGGGCAGCGAGGTGCCGAATTCGGACGGGAGGGAGGAGAGGCCGGTTCCAGAAAGGTCGAGGTGCGTGAGGGTGGCGCCGAGGGTGAGGATGGCGGGGGGCAGGCCCGAGGGGAGCGGGCAGGTTAGTTTTAGGTGGGTGGTGGAGGCGTAGCCGCCTGTGTTGAGGGTTTCGAGGTCGTGCATTTTTTGTTTCGGATGGGAAGTGTTGGTGGGCGGTGGGCGGTGAGAGAAAAGGATTGACTTGGGTAAGTTATTGGTGGTCGTGGTGGTAACTGGTTACAAAAGAGTGAAGTGAAGGAGTGAAGGCATTCACGTTGTCAAATTGTTAGTGAGTTTGATGCATGGTGGAGGTGGTGTCCGCTTGGTGGAACTTTGGCGGATCCATCGTGCCCCAGAAAAGAGTGCGATAAGGATAAGAGGAGGGTCCCCATTGGACGGCGTGGGCTAAAACGAAGGTTGTCGACTGGGTAGAGGCGATTGTACAATGTAAACCAAATTAAATCTCACATTTTTGTTTGAATTGATGATCATCCAATCTTTCGCCTCTTGATGTTTTGTCGAAAGTGACCGTCTGTTCTCCTTGCTCGAGTAAACAGATGTTCCCGGCAGGCAAGGCCCAAATGGCACTAGCGCCTGGCCCAAGCTGCAAGGGTGGTGAAAGTGCTTTTGACAGCTTGGCCTGTGCGTGGGTGATCCCCGACCGGGCGTTGAATCCATTTCCCGATTCGTTCAGCTTTCATGCCTTCGTTGACTGCAAGGTGCAACCGCGCCAGGCCTTATCGATTCGTCAAGAAGCTCTCAGTCCGCGACTTTCCAACATCTTCAACTGCCAAATCGACTTTCCACATTCATCATCCTCTATTCGACCGCATCACCAACCTTTGTCAATACGGGATAGCGACCGATATAAATACCATCGTCAAGACGTGTCGTCTGCCTGGCTTCGTCCCCCGCTGTCGTGAACAACGAACCATCAGCCATGGCGACGGACTCGCGCAAGAGACCGGCGGACGCAGAGGGAGCGCAACCGTCTCAATCCAAACGATCAAAGACCAACACATCATCACGGACAATTCTCGTGGTTGAGGCGATTGGAAAGTCGCCAAATGTATCGACAGAACCCACCCCCGACGACCTGGCCAAGAATGGACTGAGGCGGAGCATCGCGTTGGCGCTGCAGACGGTCGGCTTCGACGGAGCCACGCCCGAAGCAATAGAGAGCTTTACAATGATGACGGAGACGTGTATGCCGCCTGCGCTGAGGCTGCCCCGCGTCACTTTGCTTTCATGCTAACCTCAACCTGGGCAGACCTCCATTCGTTAACCGAAGAAGTCAAGGCCTTTGCGAATGCCGCGCGCCGCTCCTACCCAATACCCATGGATTTCGAAAACACACTGAAGCGCTTCAACCTCACACCCACTGCTCTCTACTCCCACCGAAAACCTCCGATATCGAAGAAGCAGCGACAACCAGTGTGGGAAGATCTTGCTCTAGACGCCGCCATCCCCGCTGACCTTCCCGTCCTCGCCGCCGAACTCGACGGTGCCGCAGACAAGGCAGCCAAGAACTACATCCCGAGCTCATTCCCCTCCTTCCCCAGCGTGCACACCTACAAGTACACGCCCGAAAGCGTCGAGGCCGCCACGGCCGTAACCGACAGCATCATGACCGACACACAAGCCACCATCACTCAGACCCAAACCATGGTCGAATCCCAGGCAGCAGCAGCAGCCCAACAATCACAATTCCCCACCAAGATCCCCCAACGACCACTGGCACCCGACGAGATCCCCCGCGGCGATCCTAAGAAGATCCGCGAAGCCGCCGCCAAGGAAGCCAAGGCCGGCGAGCAGGCGCTGCGCCGCCTCATGCGCGCCAGCAAGATTGCGAAGCAAAAGGACGTGTCGGCCACGGCGCAGCGGGAGCCGGCTCGCAGGGAACGGTACGCGCTCTGGGAGGCAGCGATGCGCGAGCTGGTGGAGGACGATACCAAGGCCAAGGGCAGGGAGGTGGCGCCCGCGGCGATGCATAGTCAGCAGGGCCGGGTGGAGATTGCGGACCATAGCATGATTGTCAATGCTGAGAAGGGGTATTATAGGAAGGAGGTGGCGAGGCCAGGGGTGAGGAAGTTGGCGGGGGAGTTGGCGGGGAAGTGAGGCGTGAGGTTTGGCGTGAGGTTATGAGGGAAATGACGTGAGTGCAGTGGTGGTGAAGATGTCTACGAGGAGAGAGGTCACGATGAGGATTGACTCCTCGGTGGTTCAAAGATGATGAGGCTACCTTGAGGTATTGACAAAGATCACGGCTGACTATGATCATGGCTATGGTCTTGCCAGGACAATGCGCATGGAGGCAGGAAAGATTGGCATGCGAAGAGAGGGGTGTAATAATCGGTCTTGATTAATATCTTGCTCATGGTCATACCGGTACGAAGATGGCACCGAGCTATTATGGCTTGATTCAAAAGGCATGGGGAGTTAAAGGGACGGCGCATCTTTGAGAGTATTAGCATTTGCCGTCTTTCTCGAGTTTATACAAGATACCCATATGGACATACAAATAGACGGACATTGGTCTATACATCGGATGTTGAGGATCTTGGAACTTCACATTGAATGCCACACAGTAAACAACAATTTGGATTCTTTTTCAACTCCAGCTCACCAAACAGAATTTCGATCCGGAGATCTGCCTGTCGCTCCATACACTACAATCCTCGAGTGAAATCATTTCTGAACCTTGGTTGAGTCTGGTTGACGGGAATCTGTTTGTCATCTCCCCGAAGTACATAAGCTGCCAGCTTTTGCCGGGCCGGCAATGGCACAGTGCGTTTGCAGTGACGACACCGCAGTTCCGGGCAGGCCTGGGCCGCCCCCAAACGAAGCGAGTGAAGTGTGGCAGACTGTGCAATTTGAAGCCAGCCATTTCGAGGCGACAGGCGGGGAGCGCCAAGACGGCAAACAGACCCCACCGCCCAGCGACCGCAGTTGGCTGTCGGCCGACCCTATTTTCCGCCGCACAAAAATTTCCGGAATTCCTCGTCGCCTGTCTCCGCATTGTGCCTTTGACGATTTCTGACCCGCGCAGAGGCACCGTGAAAAAGCTCCCCCATTCTCCCATTGATCCTCCCCTGATCAACCAGAAAGGAACTGCAAGATGGCTGAGCAACTCATCCTCAAGGGCACCCTGGAGGGCCACGTAAGTTTTATTTCTTGCCAGTTCCCCGCTGATGTTGCTGCTGTTGCTGCCATGTTGTCGACGTTGCGCCGGTGGGCGGGTTGAGAAGGAACGCGCGGAGAGCGCAAACTGAAAAGGGTACTGCGACGACAAAGTTGGGCGGCGATGATGGGACTCATGGCAGCAAAGCAGACAGCAAGCGATTCGTGAAAACCACAAGGAGAGATGTGGTGGGAAAGCAAAGCGAATCCAGAAAACTGACCACGATATCTTTTACAGAATGGCTGGGTCACCAGCTTGGCCACCTCTTTGGAGAAGTACGAATCCACCATCACCACCGAATAACCGCATACTCGCGCGAAGATCATGAACTTACAAATGCTCTCGCAATTAGCCCCAACATGCTCCTTTCTGGTAGCAGAGACAAGTCCCTCATCATCTGGAACCTCACCCGCGATGAGACCTCGTACGGCTACCCCAAGCGCCGTCTCCACGGCCACTCTCACATCGTCTCCGACTGTGTACGTTAAATACTCGAGCCGACACTGAACTGGCGGAGGATTGTTGATATCTGGAATCGGGGGCAGTTTGACTGATTGGCGCGGCAGGTGATCTCTTCCGACGGTGCCTACGCCCTCTCTGCCTCGTGGGACAAGACCCTCCGTCTCTGGGAGCTTTCCTCCGGCACCACCACCCGCCGTTTCGTCGGCCACACCAACGACGTTCTCTCCGTCTCCTTCTCCGCCGACAACCGCCAGATCGTCTCCGGTTCCCGCGACCGCTCCATCAAGCTGTGGAACACCCTCGGTGACTGCAAGTTCACCATCACCGAGAAGGGCCACACCGAGTGGGTTTCCTGCGTCCGCTTCAGCCCCAACCCCCAGAACCCCGTCATTGTCTCCTCCGGCTGGGACAAGCTCGTCAAGGTATGTTGTAACCTGCTTTATTTGCCAACCGATACCATGATGCATGCATATTTTTTCATAAAATAGTATTTGCTACTTCAGAGCCCTCGGGCCATGAGACCAACTTCACACGCACTGATTTTCTCGGAAATCTAAACTCCTGTCACACAAGCTGCATGAGATTTCGAGAGGATTTTGCGACTAACAGTCACAAACAGGTTTGGGAGCTCTCGTCCTGCAAGCTCCAGACCGACCACATCGGTCACACCGGCTACATCAACGCCGTCACCATCTCCCCCGATGGTTCCCTCTGCGCCTCCGGTGGCAAGGACGGTACCACCATGCTCTGGGACCTCAACGAGAGCAAGCACCTCTACTCTCTCAACGCCAACGACGAGATCCACGCCCTCGTCTTCTCCCCCAACCGCTACTGGCTCTGCGCTGCCACCTCCAGCAGCATCATCATCTTCGACCTCGAGAAGAAGAGCAAGGTCGACGAGCTCAAGCCCGAGTTCCAGAACATCGGCAAGAAGTCCCGCGAGCCCGAGTGTGTCTCCCTCGCCTGGTCCGCCGATGGCCAGACCCTCTTCGCCGGTTACACCGACAACATCATCCGTGCCTGGGGTGTCATGTCCCGCGCTTAAGCGGAGACGTCGGAGCCGGGACTGGTTGGCTAGGGGACGTTGTGGACGGGAGGCTTGCTGCGCGCAGGTTGTCGGCAGTTGTCCGTGAAGGACGACGCCGCACAACGCGTCGTACTGCTGCTGCTGCATCAGGGCAATTTCGAAGGATTCCATGGTAAAGGCGTATCTCGGAACTGCTTTGTATCGTCTTTGCTTTCTTTCATTTTAAAACATACAAAATGAAAGGACAACTGGGAGCTATGGGAAAAAAGTTGCATTCTAATGTCACCGAAAGAGCCTCTACGTGCAGCGTATTTTTGGTCCACCTATGGCAATGAACGATAATGAAGGCCAAGATGAACCATTTGATGTGTCCGTTTGCTATGGTGGTGTGGTGATGTGTGAAGTGATCAGGGTCGTGGTGCCGGGTGCAGTAAACCAAAACAATGTTTTCCAGTGTCTCGAGTTGTAAACTTCCTGATCTCCATTTCCAACTTCTAAGTTCCCACTCGCGTCGTCTTCCTCAACATATAAGTAGCCACTCCAATTCATCTCGAAAATCTCCCAACCAAATACGCAAACAGACATTTATCCCTCCCACTCCCCCAACCAACTCATCGACTCACCCCCTTACCGCCCCCCTCCCACCTCCTCAAACCGATATTGTCCCTTCACATCTCCCTCCCAGGGCCCATTTCCATGTCCATTTCCATGCCCATCCCTCCCATCCGTTTGCCCTACCGACGACCCCGACCCACTACTAACATCACCGGCATACTCTTCTACCCTCGAAACCCTCGAAACCCGCTGCACCTCCTCCAGCGGGACTTGAACAACCCAAGAATTATGATGATGATCCAGGCATTCCCGTTCCAAATCCTCTCGTTGTTGTTGTCGACGTTGTCGACGTTTTCCTTCTCGCCACTGCAAAAAGCAAACGGTGACGAAGGTGATCAACACCAGGACGAGGACGGTGTCGATTATGGCTGTTAGGGTGGAGCCTTGGGTGGGGGAGTAGAGGGAGTCTTGGGAGTCGGGGTCATTTTGCTGGGGGGTGTTCACGGTGTCGGGTTGTTTGGATATGGGTGTGAGGGTGGAAGCCGGGGAGAAGAATGAGGGAGAGGGAGAGGGAGAGGGAAGAGGAGGGGTGAAGGTCGTGTTGGGTGTGAGTTGGTGTAGCTGTTAGAAGAGTGGTAGGTAGGTATGTTAGAAGGTTTTTGGTTACCTATGGCGGCGATGTACATGTATATATGCTTGCTTGGGTGGGTGGGTGAGTTCTAACTACATGTAGGGATAGGTTGTGTTGGATTGGATTGATTGTGCTGGGCTGGGTTGGGATCACTGGACTAACTAACCTGTATCATCGCCATTCCCCCCACCTTTTCTCTCGTCCCTTGGGTGAGGTGGCTTCCGCTCTATTTCGGTTTGGTTCCCGTTTGGAAGTGTTGTTTGAACTTGACCAAATGGCTTCGTGAGTACGGACACACTTTCAGTTGGTGATGACTTGAAGATCTCAATCAAGATAGAAAAGAGTGAAGAGGGCAGTGATCACTTCCACTCAGTAGTAGGAGTTGACATCAACTAGAACGATCGACCAACTGAATTGGATCAGGATGATGGATGATCTTGAGACAGACGGAATTAATGAGCCCGAGGTATTGGCTTAGTGGTGGCAGACGGAATCCGTCCTCTGGAAGTTAAAAGACCTGGAAGGAATCGGAGTCTGAGTAAACCGAGAAAGGATAGTCGAGTGCAGGGCAGTGAGAGTTCTAAAATCCAAAAAGTCCTGACAAACTGATAAGGCGGAATGAAAAAAGGGTCTCAAACAACAGAAGAACACAACAGAAGAACACAAAAAAAAGAGAAAGAAAGAAACCCAAAAAAGAAGTTTGTTCCAGGACTGAAGCGTCCCCCCCAACCAACAAAAAAAAAAGGCCAGACGGACGTATCACGGTATATGGAAAACATCGGGTCTGTTCAACTTTGCACGCAGTACATAAAGTGAGGTATCTTTCAGTTTCCGTAGTCTACTTCTGATGACTACCTCTAGCTAGGGGATAGATAGAGTGTCACCTCAGAACTGGTACTGATCTCCAACGACTTACTCTAATCACAAGTGTTTTCGTTTCATGTACCTCTAGGTTTCGAACCTGTAATAGAGGTCCGGTTGCTCCTTAGTGGCCATGTGCAAAGTAACACCAACCGTCACACACCCCGCAAGTGTCCACATACTGTGTTGTATCCCTTCAGGTTGTGTTCAAGTCCAATTCCATGTTTGCTTTCTAGATGTTTCACTAATGGTGTCTTTTGGCGTAGGGCGAAACATCCAATGTGTTCAATGTTGACAACGTCAAAGTTCGTGTAGTGGTAGCCATCTTTTTCGGCTCAAGTCCTGCCCACTACCTAGGTAGTTTGCAATAGTGAGTGTCGGGTATGGGCTGGGTAGTAACATAAATGCCGAGCTGGAGAAGTCTTGAGGGAGTCATATAAAGCCACAAAACATTTAAATCTTCCGCAGGAAACAACTGAACTTGGACGTTTCCATTCATGTCACAGTAAGAGGTATCTGTCTTCGTGAGCAAAGGCGCAAGTCAATTAACAACTCTTCTCTCTATAAATTCTGATAAGTAATTCCAAACGCTGTTCTGTCTAATCCCTGTTTCTATTCCATATGAGAAACAAAACCAAAAAAAAAACCGCTGATGATACCAAACAAAAGAAAAAAAAACAATATCAACCCCAACAACTCCCCTTCTACATCCCGTCTCCGTCTTGGTCCTGTTCCTCCAATATCTGTGTCTGTGACCCTTCTTCTGTTTGCCCTTCCTTTGATTGTTCTTCCTCCGTGTGTGTCCCATCCTGCAATTCCTGTTCCTCCGTAACCCCACTCATGGAAACCCTCAGCGGAATATCCACTTCTTCCTCGCTCCTTGTTACCGCGTTGGTCGTGTTCCGGTCCCTGTCGTCATGGCCTTGTACTTGTCCGTCCCCCTGTTCGTCGCCTCCGCCCGATTCCTCCAAACCTGCAAGTGACTCTCTCAGGAAGCCTCTGAACCATGGTGGCTCCCATGAGATGACTCTTCCGTCGTCGGTAGGGATCCCGACGTCAGTGGAGTAAACGCTACTGGCTGTACGTCATCTTCCGCATCAGTATGTCGACTGAAAATACTTCCTAGGACATAGAAGGAGGACGAAGAAGCCACTTGAAGATACGGATGAGGAGGATGTAACTGGCGAAGCGGGGGAGCACAGAGAGAGAGGGAAACACCGAGATATATACCACGCTCGACTATTGTGTTATGATGTGTGAAACCAAAGACAGACGCCTGACATGGTTGGACGAGGAATAACAGAAGAGAATCATGTGAAAAGTCGATGCAAGCTCAACTCACCTGGTCTTATACTCGGTTGGCCCGATGAACCACCTCCACCTTCTCCAACCCCTTCCATCACGTCGCCGGGCTCTTCGTTCTACGCTATTAGCTTCCTCATTAGCTTGCCTCGCTATCAGGCGGCGGGATGGGCGGAACTCACCTCCTAGAAGCGCATACGATCCTCTTGCCCATCGGCTGGTTGCGTAGGGTTGCCAGTGTTATCAACCGCCC
>HF970796.1:96773-107220 GCA_000604205.2 Neurospora africana FGSC 1740
CGCTTGTTGAGGCAGTGGCGGGAGGAGAAGCATGGGATTTTACCTGGACCTGGACCTGGAAGGTCGAAGGCGTCTTCTGTGAGGACGGTGTATTTTGTTGGTGGTACGCCGGAGAGCGATATTAGAGGTACGAATGCCATGGATGAGAAGAGCGGGAAGGAGGGGACGGAGTGGTATTCGATTTTGGGGAAGACGGGGGTCTATCAGGGGGGTACCGAGCCGAGATATAGGCCGAGGAAGCTGGTGGGCAATGTGTTGGATGCGGTTAATCATGGGGTTAGGAGGGAGATGGCGAAGATCAAAATAGATACGAGGGAGATAATGGGACATGGAGGGAGGTTGTTGCCGTTGGATAAAATTGGGTTGAAGAAGGTAGGAGAGGGGAGGACGATGGAGTTTGTGGAGAGGGTTGGGTCGTTTCCTGAGGAGTGAGTGGTGATGGGATTTCCCGCTCTTGTTGGGCTTTGTTTCTTGTGATAATTCTGGCGATAGAGCTGGCAGCTCGTTTTTGGTACCACTTTTTGTCGTTCTCTTGCGCGTTTTGGGCTTGGGCCCTTTTCATTTCCTGGGCTTCTGGGCCGGAGGGGAAATGATCCCTCCTTGTGGGATTCGGAATAGACGAGCAGATAGTTTGATCTCTCTTGCACTGTTTACATTCTTTGCGATCAACATCTGCAGAGTGTTTCGGCAAGTTAGCCCACAGGTGGTGGGCCAACGTTCCTGTTAGTACTCTCACTACAATAACGCAGTTATATTAACATATCGGATACTACAGCACCTATCACGTATCTCGTCTCATCTAAGTCGCCAACCCACCATGACTTCAATGATCTCTTCCATTGGCATTGCCAAAAACACCAAACGATGACACCCTCATTTCGTCTCCCCGCAACGTGTGTACGGTGACACTGGGCCTGGAAAGCGGTCGTGCAACATGGAACGTGGTAGTTTCCCCGCATAACATGACCACCTCGATCGGCATGTGCTCGGATATCAAGATTCTTATTGCTCCGCCAGACACGCGATCGTCATCGACCACCTGCAAGCCTAACCGTCCTTAGATTGCTCGCATGAGAATGCAAGGGAGCGCGCACCATGACCTGCCATCTTATATTGTCGATGTCAGGACGTTAAAACCATCCCGACCGGTCTTCTTCAACCAGACATCTCTCACTTCCTCCCTTTGCCAGCCCGAAGAGCGGACGTGAAAGGCGGACGCGGGGCCCGGAATAGCTTCAAACCCAATTCAACACCACCACCATGAAGGCCCTAACACACCTCATCACCCCAATCCTGGGCCTCCTCCCAGCCCGCCAATCCTCACCACAACCACAACCACAATCCCAATCCCAAGTCCAACCACCCTCCTCATGCCCCGACTACTCCTCCTACGCCAAAACCCGTCACGCCCCCTTCTCCAGCGGCCGCCACGCCCTCTCCTACCAACGCCCTGCTCCCCCATGCCGAACCTTTAACTCCTCCACCATCGAGTCCTTCATCACCAACATGTCCACCACCATCACCGACCCCGACCTCTACCGTTTGTTTCAAAACACCTACCCCAACACCCTGGACACTGCCATCAAATGGCACGGTGTTGCCGCCAACAACTCGGCTGAAGAACTCACCTTCATCATCACGGGTGACATCAACGCCATGTGGCTGCGCGACAGCGCTAACCAGTTGGCTTCTTACCTCCCGTTTTTGAGTCCTTCTTCCAGCCGGGATTCTCTGGCTTCGCTTTACCGTGGGGTTATTAATTTGCAAGCGCGCTACATTTTGACTTCCCCCTTCTGCAACTCCTTCCAACCTCCTTCCGAGTCCGGGATCCCGCCTGCTACAAACTCCGCTGCTTCATCGGATACCGTCCACCCAGCTTACGACCCTACCAAGGTCTTCGAGTGTAAATACGAGCTCGACAGTCTCGCCTCCTTTCTTCAGATCTCTGCTCAATACCACGCCGCGACGAACGACACCTCCTTTTTCGGGAAGTTCCAATGGCTGGACGCCGTTCAGACTGTCCTAGACACAGCCAAGGCGATGATGACGCCCACTTATGGCGCCGAGGGCCAAGTCCTAGCTAGTCCCTACACTTTCACGCGGATGACGACCCGCACCACCGAAACCCTAGCCAACGACGGCCTCGGCAGCCCCGTCGCCAGAGATACCGGACTGATAAGAAGTGCTTTCCGACCCAGCGACGACTCGACCCTCTTTCAATTTCTGATACCAAGTAACATGATGTTCGCCAAGTACGCAGGGGACGTCGCGGAGATCATCTCCTCACTTGCTTCCCTTTCCCAACCCGGACTCGGACTCAAAGTACCCCCAGCGGATCTATCCACCTCCCTCTCCTCGTTATCTACCTCCCTCCGCTCATCCATCACCAACCACGCCATCACCACCCTACCCACCCTCAACTCAACACATACAGGCCGAGAAACTGAACAAATCTACGCCTACGAAATCGACGGTTTCGGCTCCTTCTCACTCATGGACGACGCCAACATCCCCTCTCTCCTCTCCTCCCCTCTCTTCGGCTACCTGTCCTCTTCCGACCCCATTTACCAAAACACGCGCGCTAGGATTCTGGGGAGTAACAGCAACCCCTACATGATGCGGGGGCCGGTGATCAATGCGGTGGGGGGACCGCATGCGGGGCCGGGGATGGGGTGGCCTATGGGTAGTATTGTGCGGATATTGACGAGCGAGGATGAGGAGGAGATTTTTGGGGTTTTGAAGGAGATGTTGGGGAGTACGGATGGGCTGGGACTGATTCATGAGAGTGTGAATAGTTGGGATGGGGGGAGGTGGACGCGGGAGTGGTTTTCTTGGGCGAATGGGTTGTTTGGGCAGATGATTTGGGATTTGGGGAGGAGGAAGCCGGGGTTGTTGGGGAGGAGTTATCAGTAGTAGAGGTAGGGTTTGTGTTTTCAAGTGACTATGATAATGTATGGTACGCCTAGTCATGCAAGTCAGAGGTATGCGATATTGATAAGTGATAGTTTAACTGACTAGGTACTATCCAACGCCCTATATTGTGATTCCTTCTATATGACAACGCCCTCATTCCCTTCTATTTGTCCCTAATTTCATGACCCTAAAAGGTCAAAGCAAAAGAAATGAAAACGTATGATCCGAACACGACAGGTTTGACGCTCGGGTATCAATCGTAAGCAAGAGTCTTCTATGTACAGTACAGTTTTCCCTGAGAGCCAGCGCACAACCAAAAAGGCTTTTGGTACATCAAGATCATTACTCGTCAGGCACTACCACTACCCACTACAAGTCAAGGTCGATTCGTTTTGTAGACCTGACGAGTACTCGACCACCAAACGTCAACACCCTGCTTTATCTCGCACTTCCAATCCCCCCACTCAAGCTCTCCCTATTGATCCTCACCACCGTCCGCCCCTGCTCCTCAAAGTCCACATAATGCGGCGCTGGCACCGGCCTGCTCGGACTCGGCGTCTTGTTCAGCGGCACACTCGGACTACTCGTGCTCGCCACGCTCGGGGGCATCGGCCAGTTCAGCTGCGACGCCGTCATCATGCCGCTGTGAATGCTGAACGTGCTGACGCTTCCGATGCTGGTCCGACGACCACCGCTTTCTCCGCCTCTGTCATCTGGTGATGGGGGGGATGGCGGTCCTAGTACAGCTGGCGAGACGGGCGAGATAGGGGAAACGGCGCCAGGGGCGAATGCTGAGTTGACTGCTGAGCTGATGTGCGTGGGCGGAGGGGATATTATTGACAGGCGGCTGCGGCTGGGATTGCTCGAGTGGTTGGACGGCGGTGGAGGAGGGGCGGGGCGAGGGGCAGTGAGGGCTGATTTGGATGATACAGTGACGAGATATTGCGAGTTGTTGGTCTGCTGCATCAACGGTTGTTGTTGGGGTACTGGCTGAGGAGGTGTGTTGCGGAGGGCCGCGGCCGAGGACGCGTCTCCAGCTCCGTTACCAGATCTGGCTCCTACAGCGGCGGCACCGGCGCCGACACTGGCGGCTAGTTCCGCATCCAGAAGAGAGCTCCCCGTTTCTTCTTGGTTGTGTTTTCCGTATGGAGAGTTGTTGCGGCGTGAGGCCCTGCGTTTTCGGAAGAAGAGGACTACGAGGGAGGTGACGAGGAGGAGGACAACGCAGACTGGAAGATTGTAAGTCAGCATGGCATGGTACGAGAAAAGAGTGGACAAAACACAACATACCGATGATACCGGCTATAGCACCACCTCCAAGCCCACCATCTGAACCCTTTTTATTGGCCGTCCCATTTGCACTCCCGTTTTGGTTATTTGAGACTGAATTCAAGTTGTTGGAGCCTCCGGCCCCTGACGTCGGCTGAGGACCCGTTTGCGTGTCGATTGCCAATGTGTCAAAGCCGGTGTACTGGGTTGCAAACGTGGTTTCGCTTAGGACGACTGTGACAGAAGGAGATGAATCCAAGATACCCGTATGAATGCCCGTATGAACTGGTTGCCCTTGAATATTCGTTGGTGCTGGTGCTTGTGTCGGATTGCTCGTCTGTCTTTGTGTTGTGCCGGGACTGTTTGCAGTTGGCGCTGGTTTGGCCGTCGTTGCAGTATCTCCCCCGGCATTGCCATCTCCCCCCGAACCACCATCTGATGCTCCGCTTCGTTGATTCAACCTCGGATTCTGATTCCCATAAACATCGTAACCTCCATGACCAAACGGCCAGTTTCTTCCCTCATGGTACTTTTCTCCCATTTGCCTTTTTCCCGGCATTGATTTGGTATGCATGTGTTGGTGAGGCATGCCTTATTTCCAGTCCATCCGTCTCGGTTCGTCACTGGCGTTGAAGTTGTATTGGTGTCCAAGCTGCTGAATCCGAGGATTGTCGTCGTACAAATTCCTCCCTTTTCCTCGTCAAGACAAAGGCCGAGCCGAATTGGGCGTGTGATAGTCGTGACGTCGTCTAACTGGCCTCGCAGTTAATCCCAAACCGGTCGAGTATCCAAGTCTAGGTACAACAAAGCGTCTTTCTGTCGTCTACCCAGATAATATGGAAGACAGAGAAATAGAGTTTGAGAACAGGTAAAGAACGGGAGGGATGGAAGCATCATAGAAGCAGGGAGAGCCAGGGAAGCAAACAAGCTGGCAAGGGTGTAGTACAACATGGGATTCGCCGACAGAAGAAAAGAACGGACCGGGGCCAGGGCCGGGGATGCTCCCCTCGTGTCCCGTCATCCCGGGAAGCCATCGTCAGGTTGGCGCATGTTTGTTCCGGGTGGTGGAAATATGGACAAGATCTGCCCTCTGAAGAAAATAGGAAAGGTGTGGGTGACAGCAAGGTGCCTAGCCTGCAGCAAGGCCGGGGGTCTGTTAGGCTGGGTGCCACCTGCCGGGCTGTTTATCCCTAGTGCTGCAAGGTACGGGACCACAGGCTGGCACCTGCAAGCTGTAGGGGGAAGTAACCCAGACTGGAGACCCCAGGGGGCTGTGAATGCCTGCAGGCAAGGCAGGGCAGTGACCCCCCTGATACCTGGCTTGTTGATTGTGCCTGGCGCTTTTGCCGCAGGGGCAGTTGGGATAACACGGCGTGCATGGGGCACAGGCTGCCCACTGTGTGACCCCAAGAACTCCATCTGATGTTTACCTAGAGGTACTCTAGAGGTAGGTTATTTCGGTTCAAGCCCTGTGGATGAGGTGTTCGTCTGCTCTTCCCCTCATCTCCAACATGATCCGGACTTCACTTCCGATATCACGATTCTATCTTTTCTTTTTGATATTTGAGTTTCTCCTCGGTATCTTCCGTCACCTCGTACAAATTCCAAATACGCAGTTCTTTTCACGTTCATCGACCGGTGAATTTACATATATGGCTCGGGCCGCTGTCATCCACTGCAGATCTTAGGTTGTTCTCTCTGCCGCTCATGTTACCCTACTGCCTAGAGGTGATCACTAACAGGTTTCACCACTGCAATGCAGACGCTGTCGTCACCTTACGGCGGGACTGTGAGCATGCAAACGCTAACACTCCGTGGCATTCGCGCTAACCTTCAGTGGAGTCCATCCGCCAAGTCAGGCGGGTTAGCGGATCTCACGGAAGGCTGCTAAGAATACTTTGGACTAAAACGGTTCAGAGATCATCATGATCGCCAGCGCCAAACCCTACGTGGTTCGAATTTTCTGGAGAAAAAAGACGTTGGAGGCTTGCAAGATGTAAGTGCCATCACATTGAGACATTTCTTTTATATTATGTTTGCTGCTGAAAAGAGCTGCCCCCGAGTCGAGTTCTCAACTCCTGTCCTTGAGCTCAATCTCTACCAGGCACCCGGGCCCTGTTAGTGTTAGAGGTAAATACAGGGGCTGTCGCTGCGCCCCCTGGCCAGGTCGTGAGGTCCATGTTAGCACATGACTTGATGGTGCTTCATCACTCGATTTCTATATCTACACCACTCATTTTGTTCCTGGGAAATGGCATGGACTTGATGTAGATCAGTCTTTAAACCTGTTTTCTAGAACGATTGAACCGAACCGAGGCCTGGGAATGCTTCCGTAACCGATCAATTGTGGAGGATGCCCGTATCTTGAAAACATACGACTATGGAGCCCACCCAACACACTCCCTTCCTGCGGAGGTACTTAATCTCCCCCGGATCCCCAATCTCGTTTACTTTCGACAACGCAGAACTCCAGTCCAGTCAGGGGATTCCTCTTGATGTCTGGTCAACCCTTTGTGCAACATCATTGGAGGAAGCTGAAGATCCGGAAAATGCTTGATTCTGGAGAGGATATGGCCATACACATTCCTCGTCAGCCTCCCTGCTCTGGATCAGTCATCCTCCCTCTGGCTGTCGTTAGCCTCGTTCCTTCACGGTTAATGTCTTCCTACTCTGCCTGGCGATAGCCTCTTTCCTGCAACGGGGGGTTGCCTTCTATGCAATGGACCTTCCTGCCTGCATGTATTGCGGGACCTGCAGGTAGGTCATCCAACTCTCATGCGGCCGCCACCATACCTATCGGCTCCTCGGCAGCTGGAGATCTGTAAAAGCCGAAAGAAACAGCTTGCATTGAAGCTCGCATGTTCTTGGTGCCAAAAGGAGGAATTCGATGCAAAAAACTTGGATATGTTGGTCCTACCACTTTGAGACCAGACTCCGGACTTTCCCCAACGCCGGTCCGGATTATTTGAACCTCAATAGAACGGCCAAAACCAGACACACAATGTTCTCCTGGTTTGGTCATTCACCTACTGCACTGCACTCTCATTCTTGGCCCTGGAGAGCTCGTTCGAAACGGAACCATGCCACACGCATCCAACATGGGCAAAAGTCCCAACGACCCCCGTTACCCCAACGGGTGGCATATGAACGATAGAATGCCCCATCATGACTCCTTTCAGCAGCTTTGGGAGACCAAGTGGAAAGATCCGGTAAAGTCTCCCAGATTCTGTCCCATTTACTGTGCGGCAGATACTGATAAGATACCTAAAAAGTGCTCCAAGGGCATCTACCCCTTTATGTTCGGCTCCATCGAGGACTTCCAGCCCATCGCCGAGCACATCATCGCCAAAGGGCTGAAAGAGCCGTACGACTGGGACGAGTACGCCAGTTGCTTCTTCGGAACAGCTGAGAAGCTCGGTCAGACGGCAAAAATTGCTCAGCAGGAAGGAGACACCGACAAAGCTCGTGACTATTACCTGTTAGTACCCGACCTCACCGTGTTGTCCCAGAGACCAACCCCAGAGTCTCAATGCCATCATAAAACATAAAGTGACAAGTACATGTACAAGCCGAGCCTCCGCAGTCTACCGCATCGCCCGCTTCCCCGCCCCCCGCTCCCCTCTCCAGAACCAAGCCTGGCAAAAAGGCAAAGAGATGTTCTACGCCGGCGCCGCTCTAATGGAACACCCCATCCACCAAGTTCTCATCCCCCACACTTACGCAACCGCAAATGAAGGCTCCTTCATCCCCGTCAACCTCCTCATCCCGCCCCTCGCCACTGCCAACTCCCCCAGCCCTTTAGTCCTCATCATGACCGGCCTAGACGGCTACCGCACCGAGCTCGCCGTCTGGCAGCGCGGCTGGCTCGATAAAGGCGTAGCCACACTGGTCGTCGAGATCCCGGGCACGGGGGACTCGCCTGCGCTGGCGGGGGATCCGGAGAGTGCGGACCGGCAGTGGTCGTCGGTTTTGGATTGGGTGGCGAAGGAGGAGAAGAGGATTGATAGTCGCAGGATTGTCGTCTGGGGGTTTTCCACTGGCGGCTACTACGCCTTGCGCGTGGCGCACACGCACCATGATCGGCTGCTGGGTAGTGTTAGTCTGGGAGGCGGGTGTCATGGTATGTTTGATAAGGAGTGGCTGGATAAGGTGAATAATTTGGAGTATCCGTTTGATTTGGCGGATACGTTGGCGTACAAGTTTGGGTATGGAACAGACGAGGAGGGGGTGGAGAAGTTCAAGAAGGAAGGGCAGGAGAAGTTCTCGCTTTTGCTGGATGGGACGTTGAGGAAGGAGGAGTGTTGTAGATGTTTGTTGGTGAATGGGGAGTGGGATCGCATTTTTCCTATTGAGGATTTGACGCTGGCGCTGAAATCGGGGAGGCCGAAGGAGGCGAGGATCGTGACTGAGAAGTGGCATATGGGCGAGCCGGAGAGTTTTGTGGTTATTCTGAGGTGGATTCATGAGCTGCTGGAGTTGGATGGGGATTGGATGCATCAGCTGAAACTGTTGGGGGCCAAGGCGAAGTGATTACCAGACCGCGAGGAGTTGAGGTATTCGGAATGCTGGTTGTGGGGTCAAAGGTGTTAGTCAGTGACGACATTCTTTGCCTTCAACTAAACGTTAGAGCTTCAGAATAAAGGAGGCACAGTACAGGACTGGTAGGAGATCTCAAACATCTTGCATTAGTGGTGAATTGGTAGAGGTGGGCATCTGTAGAGGTATGCTGAACGATGCCACATCTGTCATCAGGCCTTACAGACCATGGTAAAACCTTCTTCCAAACCAATCTGAGCTTCTCAAGTTTCCACGGTACGTGCTCCTTGACGCCCGCTTCCGAATAACTCGAGTCTCCGTCGTATTGACATTGTGTTACCGAGTCGTACAGTCCTCGATCCCATGAAGAGCTGTGTTTGAATGAAGCAATAAGAAGCGAAAATCTTTCCCCAGGCCTGTGAGGGCATCCATCTAAGGTTGTACCAAAGTTCAACCCTCATGTTGGCCAACTTCATACTGGCCGGCATTTCGTTGAGTGAAGTCATATGCCCGTAAACTCCCGCACCACAACATCTTACAGATGACCGCAACCACCTTGTTGTACAGTTCCAGTTAGGTATTTTCCCGTAAAATCCCGCCTCATCCAGTCACAAGTGGAAAATCCCCGATCCCCATTGCATGCAGTTCACTCCCTCTTCGGCCTTGCCGCATTAAAAAGCAGCATACAACCCACCACATGCGTCTCCACCACCTCAAAATTCTCCCTCAGTCCCTTCTCGAACCCCTCCTTCTCATCCGCCCAGTTCCCAAAGACTCCCATCGCATTGTACAACTTCATGACCGTCCACGTCATGCCCCTGCTCAAAATCGAAGGTTTACTTGTACGCCCAACTCCCTTCCTCACTCCCGATCCCGAACTCGTGCTCGATGAATCCGGGCGGGACGGGTTTGAAATGTACCTCCGTCCCAGGATCGTGCAACCAACCAGGACACCGTCATCGGCTAGGCACTCGGCTGCGAGCTTGAAGGCGCGGTTTTTGATTTCTTGTCCTTGCGGCTCGGGAGCAGCGGGAAGACAGTGAAGCAAGTTGAACATGCTGACCGACTTGAATTGTCTCGAAGCTCCCAAGGCAGATCCCGGACCAAAAAGCTTGCCTTCGGGCAGGGTGAGTGACTCATCTAACACGTCGGCTTGGAGGGTGGACACGTTGACTGCCACGTTCGCTCCCGCTTGCTTGCCGTTGCCGCTGATGCTTTTGCCCTTACCGTCTTTGCTGTTGCTCGCGTTGTTAACAACCCCCAGAATTCTTCCCTTCGCTTTCTCGAGCGCCATTTCATTCAGATCCATCAACGTGATCTCAATCTTTGGCTGGACCAGTTTACTATTCAAGTCCCTCTCCATTGGCATGAGATCCTCGTCCTTAGCAAGTGTCTCCGCCAAAGCATCGCCGACAAAAAATCCCGTGCCCACGCCAATGTCTAAATGCTTCTCGGCATGAAAGTTCTGACGAAAAAGGGGAGCGAGGATGGTTTTCGAGGGACAACGCCAGAGATGGGTCATGCTGAATCCGAGGACATATTTGTCGTAGGTGGTTAGCGCAAGGGGCTTGCTGTAGACGCTGGCGCCTGGTTTGGTGTTGATGTTGATGGAGATGGTGGCGGCGGTTGTTGTTGTTGTTTCCGCCGTGGGGCGAGGAGGTAGTGGTTTGGAAGTGATGGGGGTGGGTGCCGTTGGGGTTGGAGTGGCGGGGGGGGGGGGGGGGGGGGG
>HF970799.1:19515-29823 GCA_000604205.2 Neurospora africana FGSC 1740
CAGATCCCTCCACCTCTCCGCCGCTAGACAGTTTGCAGTCCATGCCACTGTCGTTATCTCTTTCCCATTGTCACTGGCTTCAATCCGGAACATCGTTCCCATCAAACAGGACGGATTTCCACGGAATGACGGATAAGCCGCTCGCCAGGATTGAACAAGTGGCAGAGCATATAGTGGAGATGGAGACTGCAACCAGAAAGGGTAAACAATTAGTACACCCTTACACGAGACCAGCCCAGGAGGTGGTGTCTAAACGATAGCCTCAATCATGTTCTGGCGTCACGGCCACATTCCGGAATGCTGGCCTGTACCAAACACTTCTGGTGACACTTATCCAGAGGCTCGATGTAGTAGGTTGCCGTGCTATCCCTATGATGTGACAAGGCTGGCTGTTCTTTTGGTCAGAGCCGTCAGCGGTCTCCCTGTGCAGATGATCGGGAGTTAGGACTTATCCAGGATAGAGTGAGTGAGGATGATAAAAGTTGAGGGCATCCCCGACTTGAATTGCCTCGTTTGCCTCGTTATCGCATTCACATCCCATCCTTTGTATCATCAGACTTTGACAGAATAGTTGTCAACCAACTCTTCAAGACTCATAGGAACGGAACTCACATCACTCCACGCACACTTGTCCTCCTCTTCCGCCACAACTCAGTCCGAATCACAAACCTACTATAGTCGAGAGATTGACATTGCGGAAACAAAACCATTTCCCACTACGATATAAGAGACCTGAATTCAGGACCAGCCTCAATGGATCCCACTCATGAGCACGTCTTTGGCAATGGTCACTGTCCGGCACAAGAAAGATCCAAAAGGCCCAACCATGCTCCTCCGGCCCCGCAGACATTTGTCTCCGTACCGGCCACCTCGGCCAGATGGGCTGGTTCCCAACCGGTTCTTGTAACCGCTCCCGAACCGTCCGTGGCTGAGCACATGAGCGGAAACAACGTCCTTCTGGGAAAAGTCGGGATGGCTCAATATCCCCCACAGCAATACGGTTGGGTCCAACATCCTCACGGCTTGATAGCGTGCATCACTCCTCCTGCGACACCGCCCGGACAAGCCGGCCTCATGTACGACGCATTCGGAATAAGCAGAGGTCTGCAGGCTCAAACCCAAGGTCACGCCCACGCCCACGCCCAGGGGCTCCAAGGCCAACGCTGGCCATGCTTATACGGTATTCCTGGCCAGGGGCGTACTACCCCCGTTTACCTATCTCATCCGCAATCCGAAAAGGACTTTCTGGCTCAACACTACGCCAGGCTCTCCTTAGCGGACACGACGGGTGCGGACAAAAAATCCATTTCCACAGCTCCTTCCACTACCTCCACTGTCACAGCTACACCTGAAAGCGCTGAAACGCCAGCCACCCAGCAGCAATCCCAGCTCGTCACAGAGACTACTAGTACGGGCACCGGATCCACAGGCCTCACAATCACCACCCTCACCACCACGGGCACCACCACCACCACCACCACCACTGCGGGGGGCACATGCACCACCACCACAACGAGAAGAACCATAACCGGACCCGACGGAACCGTCCTCGTCCCCCCTCCCATCCCCGCCCACCCAGGCTGCGAACTCTCGCCGCAAATGGCCAAAGCGATGGACGATTACGGGATCGAGCATATCTGCGATTACATGGTGGCTAAGAACCTGCTCCGAGACAAGGTAAGTAGCTGTCGTTCGTTTTAATCCTTAAAACAAAAATTATGGAGAAAAAAAAGGTTGAAACTGTTACTGACCCGTAATGTAATATATAAATTAAGATTGTAAAGAAGGTCCTTGAGAACACGCAGGACAAGCTCATGGAGTTGCTGCAGAATGAACTTGATCGGATGAGCAGCGAGGAGGATGACGACCTTGACGGATTCGACATGGAAGATGACGGTGAGATTATGGGCCGCCAGGAGGGTGCCTCTGAAGATTGGACCTTGGAGGGTTAAGCTCATCTGATCTGACGAGGACACCACCACGGCGTTTACGCCGCTGGTTGGGGGCGTGGGGGGAGGCCTAGTTATCTGGGTACACTTAATGGTTACGATGCGGGGGGGTTGGAGCTGGAGACCATGTACTGTTTTGTTGATTTTTTGACTCTTTTTATGTCCTTGCACCTGGCTGGGGCTGGGGTGGGTTATCGAGTGTAGGTAGGTAGTTTCCTTCTGTAGGTAGAATATCCGTGTCAACCAAGGAACATGAGTAAAGTACCAAAGATTTGACTTACCTCTACTAAAATTCACGATTCAATACACCCAAGTAGCACAAGCCCCCCACCCAGGTCCTTCAGCACGTATCTCGCTGCTTTGTGGTTGATAAAGATTGAAATATGGTCATATTTCCCTGCAATGTTGCCTTGTGGACTATGAACCGTCCCTTCGTAGTGCCAGTAGGCCAGGTAAGCAGCATCCTTGTTCCGTCAACCACCTGTTGTAGTCCTAGCGTGAGGTTTGGACACGTGCATGTCATTTTCACATTTCATCGGTAGGGGACTCGGAGAGTTCCTGTCCTCGTACGCGTATTGATCAAATTTCCAAGCCCCTTTCCTCATTGGGACTCATGGGGACTGATTGGTTAGCCCTCAGTCATTCCCCAAAGGCTTCCACTCCCGATCGTACAGCATGGATATCCAGTAGAAATCATCCCCAACATCGAATCGTTCGCGAACGTGTTTCATGCGTGCGACTACAGCATCAGTCAGCGTTTCAACCTTGTGATGCCTGGACCACCATAAACGGCGTAATGATAGACAGTCTCTTGGCTTACGAGGATAACAAACACAAAGGTCATAAATGAGTCCAGACTTACCTCGCGCAGGATCCTGAATCATATCCCCCGTCCTCCACACAAAATCCAGCTGTTCCTCACTCAACCTAGCCGCCTTCGAAAGCTCATGCCTTCCCGCCTCATCGTGAGGGATGTCAAACGGCAAGACGCCCTTATTGATAAAGTGGAAATGAGCGAGCATCGTCTGGGCTCCGGCGTGGTGAGCCTTGATGCTCTCGGGATTTGCGTACTCGGTCTGTTTCCGTACAAGTTAGTCACGTCTCTAAGATCGTTGACAACCGAAGGTGACGAGACATACCCTCATCCCCCACTTCTTCGCCGTCTCGGCGTCCCGTCTTGTCACCATCGAGCAACTATGCAATAGCACAAAGAGCGCTAGGTAGATGGTAAACCAGTATTCCCGCTTCTTGGCCAGCACCAGGTCATTCAGCTGTTTTAGAACTGTCTTGCTCCAGGGGCGCAGGAAATTCGTGTACTCGATGCACTCAAACTGGGCTGTCATGATCTTGGGCATCGGTATCCGGCCGAAGTACTTGCTTTCCGGTTCGGTGATGGGAATCCCGCCGAGTGTTTCGGGACCGCAGATGAAGACGGGGTTGCTGGTTAGGCGACAGACGACCCAGAGACGGAAGACGTTGGACATGAGGCTGCGTTCTTGTTCGGTCTGTTTGTTGGGGCTAGTCAGTTTCGGCAGGAGACGGGAGTGAGGACAGGGCTGAATTGGGCGTACATTAGCCTCGTTGATATGTCGAAAGGCCATCCCATACGTCTCCCAGAAGATGGTATCCAAATGCCCAACCGTCGCCACGATGAACTTGGACACGCTCGTCTCAATGTAGGCCTTCAGGGTCTCGCCTGCTTCGTGCATCTCTGCCAGTGCGTATCGTGGTAGAGCGACCTGTTTCATGCCTTGGGGCGTCTTCCACATTTCATGAACCACGTCACCTTCTGCGGGATTGAACTTTCTGACGCGGAACTCGAAGGGAGCATCAACATGGACCGGCGAAACTACGATGGTGCGGGTGTCCGAGGATGCCCAGTCGCTAGCGGGAATGTCGATGATATCCATGCTCTGCCATCGATGTGAAAAGGATGGGTGTTTCTGCTCGCGGTAAAGAGAGGCGTCGGTGACAATGTAGCGGTAGCAGGGCATTTTGCAGAGGGTTGGGCCGGTGATGCGCTTGCAGGTGAGACATGGTCCGTCAGGATATGATGGGTCGGGATTGCACTGCGATCGAGTGGACGGTCTGTTAGTACCCACTGCGGTCTTGAAACTGTGGTCCGTTTGAGATATAGATATATGAAGGATTGGAAGTCATACACGACCCCTGTTCATCCTACATCTGATGCACGACTTGAGGACACGAGTGAGAGCGGTATTGAGTCTCATACTCTCGTCAGTATACGGACCTCGTCGTTTACTTCTTGATTTGCTCCCTTCACAAGTTGGCTCGGGTTTGGGTTTTGAGACTCCATTGTTGCTTTGAGGTTTGACCTTCTTTCTTCGTTGGATACGCTGTTTGGTGTTCTTGGTGAGCAAGGGTTCTCAATTTGAGGACTAAGAAGACGTACCGGAGGGAGCTCCCATTTTTTTGTAATAGGACCTGAGGAAGCAGAAGGAGCTGGGGGAACCTCAACCCGGTCATGCATTGTCATGCCCGGAGGCTGACATGTCTCAGGTTCTGCGAACGCATGGTCAAAGTCTTGTAAAAAGCCCGGTGGTGTGTGATACTCGATGACGGGTTGTTCTTGAACCGTTATTGTCGAGTCATCTTGACGATGATAGGATGATGTTAGCGACACTGGCGTGGCAGGGCCATGAAAGTACAAATGACTCTCGGAAAAAAGGCCCGCTGCTTCATCGAATGCTTTCAAGTTAGAGCTGCTGAGAAACGAGTCGATATCGCTGGGCGTGGACATGTTGAACGTCAGCAGTGGCTCAGGGGTGCTGACGCCCGAGCGGGAGTCGTCGGGAATAAGACAGATGTCGGGTACCAAGCCCTGAGCTTGGGGTCCATTCGTAGGACGAGCCATGGGAGTTTCTCTTTCGGGGATACCGTAAGCGTCGAAAGCGGGAAAGCATTGGTTGATATGGAGGATCTGAGTATCCAAGATATCTCCAGCGTCAAGACCGAAAGCTCGCTCTTGGTACGACCGTTGATCGACAAACGCGGAGGGGTATGGGGTGGCGCGAGCGGGTGCGCAGTTCAGGTCTTCCGAGGTCGAGAACCATGATACAGCAATGTCTTGATCGGGTCTCGAGCCGTAGTGTTCCACAAGAGCCATCATCATCTTGTTGTGGCTGAAATCAGCGAGACAAACATCGGCTGATTCCATTGTTGTGGTTTCCATGGCGCACCACAACGAACTTTTCCAAGATTATACCGAAAGTCACAAACAGCGTATGGATTATGGATAGAAGATGATATATGTTTTATTGAAGATTTTTTGTTGTCATGCTGATGGAAGCCGAGCTCATATCCGGGGATGGACGGTTGCACGAGTACTACCTTCCACAGTGGCTTAGACCTAGAGCTTGGAAGCATGTTACTGGTGACTGATGAGGCTGAGATAAGTGACAGTTGTCCAGCGCTACGTACCGCTAAACGCCGACAGCCCGGTGAGAGCAATGATGGGGCAACGCTGTGATTGGTGTTTGACCGGACCGATATCCGTCTTTGGACACTTCACGTGTTCAGCTTACCTATAGCTCCGACAGAAGAGCCTCATGATGGAATCCAAGGAATCGGGCATTCCGAGCATGGCGTCCTTCTTATGTAACGTTGAATGAGCCCGGTAAGATATCCGGCTATCAGATCTTTTGAAGTGTACCATACCCTTCGGGATACCGAGCGACCACTTTGAAACCAGCAGGCCAATCGGACAGCTTCTCCGAGAGAGACATCCAGATCCATAAGGTTGATGTGAGATTGAAGATGGATAAGGTGAACAGTGGAAAGGGACGAGAGTGCACAGGCCAATTTATTATTAAAGGCTTATGCCAGAACCTTGACCTCCGACTAAGACGGAGCCGGAGCCAGGGCAGAGACATGTGATATTTATCAGTGATAAGATAGCGATAAGAGCTCCAACTGAAATATCGATGACGTAGTGCTCCTCAAATTGACAGTCCCCGCGGAGCCAACATCAACAAAGAACCGAGAACAGAAGGGACGATGACGATGGATTGATATTAGCGTTGTGTGAATCCTGACGGAGATGGCTCCCCCCGCCCACTTCCTCATTCGGTAATTACCATGCTTTTTGCCTTGTTGGCTCTCTCTGACGTCGTGAATGAATGTCCTCCTTATGGTCGGCTTTGGCTGCTATAAGTTCTCGGTAACCCTTCCGAATGGATTCCCCTACCATCTCCAACTTCTCTAACATACAACACCAATCCATCGATACCGAGATACCCACGACTTAATACAACACAAACAGAAGACAATAACACAACATGGCGACCGCTCAAGCAGCCTACGGTGTCGAAAAGCTTGTCGGCAACGACCCCGAAAGAATCAAGCAGGACATTTCCACCTACGACCCCTCCAAGGGAACCGGCGATGCCTCCCACCTCATGAAGGCCCTCGTCTGGGAGGGCGCAAAGAAGGTCCAGGTCGTCCAAGTCCCCAAGCCCAAGATCGTCGAGCCCACCGATGTCATCCTCAAGGTCACCGGCTCAACCATCTGCGGCTCCGACCTGCACCTCTTCCACGGCGTCGTCATGCAGATGAACAAGGGCGACATCCTCGGCCACGAGTTCTGCGGCATCGTCGAGCAGGCCGGCCCGGCTGTCAAGAAGGCCCAGGTCGGCAAGCGCTACGTCGTTTCCTTCCAGATTGCCTGCGGCGACTGCTTCTACTGCAAGAACAAACTCTCCAGCCAGTGCGAGGTGACCAACTCCAACACCCAGATGAAGCAAATGTACGGCGGCCGTACCGCTGGCATCTTTGGCTACTCCCACCTGACGGGCGGTTTTGCCGGTGGTCAGGCCGAGTACGTCCGAGTGCCGCTGGCGGATGCCAACATGCTCGAGATCCCCGATGACGTTCCCGATGAAAAGGCCCTCTACCTTTCCGACGTGCTTCCGACTTCTTACAACGCCGTCAAGGATACCGCTGTCTATCCCGGTGATGCCCTCGCAGTCTTTGGTGGTGGTCCGGTTGGCCAGATGGTTGGCATCTACGCGCTGTGGGAGGGAGTCAGCAAGATTATCTACGTCGACACGGAGCCGAGACTTTCCTTCATCAAGAGCCGCTGGCCAGCCGAGCACGCGGCCAAGCTCGAGTTGGTTGACTTCAAGCAGCTCAGCTCAGGTTTCACCAGTAAGGAAACGGTCGTTAGCAAGTTGAAGGAGTTGACGGGTGGTCGCGGCCCAGATGTCGCTATCGACTGCGCGGCCGGAGAGTACGCCAAGGGCTGGCTGCACTGGCTCGAGATGCAGCTTGGCGCCGAGACAGATACCAGCGAGATCATCAACGAGATGGTTGAGGGTGTGAGGAATTATGGCAGAGTGGGTTTGACTGGTGTTTATGTCGGCTACGTAAGTTATCATTCCCCCCCATCACATATCTCGAGTGTCACCGGACTAATTCAACCCCCTTTTTCCATCCAGACCAACCATTTCAACGTCGGCTCTCTCATGCAGCGCGGCATCCGCCTCATTGGAAACGGCCAGGCACCTGTGCACAAGTACTGGGAAGAATTGTTGCAGAAGATCCGCGACGGCACCCTCGATCCCACCATCATGCTTTCCCACCGTGTCCGCCTGGAGGATATGGACAAGGTCTACCACAAGTTCGATGCCAAGGAGGACGCGATGCAGAAGGTGTTCGTCGAGACCAAGTTTTCTCTGCCTCGGGCTCCGGGAACTCCCGAGTTGACGACCTACGAATAAGTGGAAGTGGAGGAGATACCTAATGATATAGTAGTAGTGTACTAGCCATAGTATGCTGTGTCACGACGTTAAGAAGAATGAATCAAGCTTTTTGGATACCATCGTATGTTTTGTTCACTAGTTTTTCTGCCTTCCATTGTCTCGGACAACATCCTGTGCCTCACCTGTTGCCATCGTAACACCTTGGCAACAGTCGCCAACACTGTCAAGTCCGTGAGAAGCAGGCCACGTTGTCTTGCATGCAGAAATCATGTGCACTGACTGACCTTATGTAGATGGTCAGCCACATTATCCTGAGGTCCTGCATGAGCAGCATGAACCTGTTTTCGTACCGGCGGCCACTTACGCAAGCCTCGCCCGTCACATAAGCACGAATATCGACGAGCAAATAATCCAAGCGCTTGGTAAGTGACGCAGTTGAGCGACGGAAGTGGGACAAGGTTTTTGTTGTTGTTGTTTGAGGTCGACTTCTGGGCAAACAGATGGAAATAACGGTCTCTCCTTCAGCCCAAATAAAACGTTCTAGCTTATAACGATAAGCATCCACTTTGGAAAGATCTTCAAGGGGACCTGATAATCGACCATCGTCGCTGTCACCGTCACAGATCTTCATACCGCCCTGCATTTGCTCCAAAACGTCGGTCGGTTGCTGACGTTCCCGATGATCGCCGGTTGTTCACCGCGTGGTGACGTCCTCGTTTCAACCAGCTTCCATTTTTATCGCTTTGTTGCGGTGAAATAAGCTGAACTTATATAACAATCCTCTGCCTGCAAAGGTTGTAGTGTAATCGGCAGCTGATCCGCATTGTTTATCTGCCAGACACAAGAGGAAGGAAGTTGACGATCATCCGGAATTCCGGAAGGGATCAAGCACACCCCGCAGCGAAAACCACAAACACGTGCCACCGCAAATGCAAAACAAAACAACCAAAAGATGTGGAATACGGTTCACAGATCATTCATGCGGTGCACCTGCATCCATCACGCCCCCCCGTATTATTGCAGACCACTGCCGACGGGTATCTTATTTTCGCTGTGGCGTTCCAGAATGGCACAGATGGCGGCTTGGATGGTTTTATGCCGATACGAATGGCCTTGTCCTTTCCTTTATTTATTCTCTCTCGTTTTAATTGTGCTAGGATCGCGAGTTTTAGTTTCACGACTAACAAGCAGATTTGTATCCAGGGAACCTAACAATGGAAATCAAACCCTCTTCTACCTCCCGTGGCCGCCCTGCCACGGTGGATGTGACCATCCGATCAAGATCGTCGTCGTCTCCCGCAGTGATTTCCAAGACCCTGGTCGTCCAGGTCAACGAAGAAGAAGTTGAAGACGACGCCGACGATCAAGAACGACTGGAGCCCCATATAACTCGACGATCACGATTACCGCCCGTTACTCCTCCAGCCGAGAGTGATGTACATTGTGACCCATACGACGACGACAGTGCCAGCGACAACAACAGCGACAACGACTTCCTTGGAGGTCCCACCCTTCGATCCTATCCTCACGGCTCCTGTTACCGTTCATGTTACCACACCACCACCACCACGGCAGGCAGTGACGGTCTTTTTCCAACGTACCCGTACCATCTGTACGACCTTTCGTCCCAGTGTCACCCCGATCCTGACGCCGAACACAAAATGTTTTCCCTCATCCACAACCCACGCACCTTCCTCCGCTTCATCTTCGGCATCGTCTTTCTCATGTGCTTCCTCACCAACATGGTCTCCGGCAGCCCACTAGCCCAACACCTCCGCGACGCCTTTCACGGTCACCGGCCATGGACAGCAAATCATGAAGACCATCGACGAGACGATGATGTTGTGCAGTCACAATACCCACTATCACCACCACAGCGTGGTGGTGCAATCCGCGTCGCCGCCTCCCCCATCCAAATCGATCCCGGCGGCGTCTACATCCGCGCTTCTCCCCTTTACCACTCCTCCAACGGCCAACCCGACACCACCCGCATCATAGCCGGCTACGCCAGCCCCTCCGGGCCCGACCGCGTCCTGCGCGTCTCCCTCTCCACCGACTCCGGCGGCTCCTGGTCTTCGCTCGGGGAAATAACCCGTCTCCCCTCCAACGGCACCTCCGACATCGACAACGCCATGCCTCTGGCCTTACCCTCAGGCCGCATCCTCTTCGCCTTCCGCCACCACTCCCTATCCCCCTCCGACTCCTCTCCCACCGGTTTCAGCTACACCTCGTACCGGCTCGACGTCTGCACCTCCTCCGACGGCGGCCGCACCTGGTCCTTCCTCTCGCACATCGACCACCGGCCCGCCTCCGCCTCCCCTTCTCACAAAAACGGCCTCTGGGAACCCTTCCTGCGCCTGGCCGCCGACGGCCGCACCATCCAAGCCTACTACTCGTCGGAAAACTCAGCCAGCGACCAAGACAACCTGATGCGGTATTCCACCGACGAGGGCAAGACCTGGTCGGACCCGCCCATCTTGGTGTCCAGCTCGCCCACCGCAAACTCACGAGACGGCATGACGGGCGTGTCGCCCGTTTCCTCCTCCCCCAGGCATCAAAAACAATTAATCTGCGTCTTCGAAACGACGGCGCCCGACGGAACTTTCTACATCGCTCGCGTCCTCAGCCACGACGACGGC
>HF970800.1:624-13907 GCA_000604205.2 Neurospora africana FGSC 1740
CGGAATCACAGGAGAAAATGGTACTATGGTAGCAGCGCCACCTTGACCTTCCCGTGCTCGTCAGTTTCAAGTTCACGTACAGAAAGAACGTAAGGTATATTTCAGAATGAACTTCACTGTCACTTCTTGCAATATGGGATATTGAAGTAGCGAGTTGCACTGCTTCTCAATCTCCTCGAACGCCGTTCAATGGAGTCGTGATAACTCCCGTCGATAAGCCTCGTTGAGATCAAGACCATATCACTGACGTCAACTTTCCACTCCTCTTAGGTTTATCAAACTCCACCGTTCTCCAGTCAGTGGAACATTTGACATCCTGTTGCACTGACAGATACCTAAACAAAGTGGAAATCATTCCTAGAGGTACTCCAGTTGTCAAGTCATGACGGCTTCACAAACCCGTCCGAACACAGTAATAGGAAGTAATCTTGCACAAAGATAAGGGTCCGCCTTGAAATCGTGCAACATGAAATGAATCATGTCCAGTCTATTTGCAGTGGAGTCTAACCCAACATATCTAGAAGAACCACAGCTGCCCAAAAATAGGGGCGCCCTATCCAAAATGCCCCCCTGTCCATCTTTCCTTCCTTCTATCCGAGATTCCGAAGCATCCGAGCTTCCCCAAACCCAAGTATAAAAAAAAAGAAGTCTGCAAAATGCAAATAAAAATGCAAATGCTCGCGTAATTGCGTGATTGATCGCCAAACTCCATCTAGAACCCGATAAAAAAAAAGGAATCATTAAGAAAATGAGGCCGGTCTGTGGCCGTAATCCGTAATCAAGCAGTAAGAAGGGCCTGGGTATATCCTCCGAATGTGTCTTCTTACTCCACCAGGTCCCGGATGGAGAAACAAAGAGGCTGGTGGTCCACCGAGTCCTCTCCAAGCCGGGAAAGAAGGGACAGCTGTGCGTGCCTTTGCGACTTCAACAATGTATCTTCATTGCGGTGTTTGGTGTTTAGTGAGTCTCCTTGCTGACGACCTCCTCACGCTCCAGACCAGCCGGCCTGGTGACGGAGAGGTACTTGGGGAAAGCCTTGACGACTCCGCCACCGGGACACTCCATGAAGGGGTTGGGGTCGGCCACCTGATCGAGGTTGCCGAAAGTGTGGTTGACGCCACGGTGGGAAGCCTCATCAGCCTGTGATATGTTAGCATGGAACGAGCTTGCAGAAGTGCTGACGAAACTTACTCTAACGTAGAGGATGAGATCCTTCATGGTCCTGTGACCCTCGGGCATGTTCCAGTAGCGAACAGCAAGGTCAGGGATGCGGAAGTTGGGGTCGGACCACCTCTTGAGGTAGCCATGGTCGAGCTCGAGCAAGCAGCGGGTGTAAGTATGAACGGCCTCTTCCTCGAGGTAGCCAACGAAGCGATGGCAAATCTTGGGAGAGAAGAGGTACGAGATGAACATGGCGTTGTAGAAGACGCCCTGGGCACCGAGCACGACCAGTCTCATGAACCAGCCGGGCTTGTACATCTCGAGGAAGGTGAGGAGGTGCATTCTTTCATTGTACGACTCCTCAAGAAGAGACTTGATCCAGCCCTGGTCAGGCTGGAAACGGCGGATAGAGTGGAGGTGGCGCAAGCTACCGGCAACCATGCCGGGAACACCAGCAATAGACTCGAGGAAAATAAAGCGGACGAGCTAGTATCGTTAGCATGGTACGAAGTCAACTAGTCGGGGGATGAACCTACCCATTGGCGCTCAGTCAGGGGCTTGTTGGCAGCCAAAGCGGTTGTGGGATTCTTGGAGTCGACCTGCTGCTCAGGACGCATGCCCGTAACGAGATCCATCCAGAATCTGGAAAACATCTGTTAGCAATGAACGACCAGGAGTTTTGGACGTCGTCTAACATACCTGCATGTGCGGACAATCTTCCAGGCAACCCAGTCACCGAAAGTCCTAGGCTCACGATGGCTGGGAACAACGTTCAAGAGAACATTCTCATGCCAACCCTCGTGGGGCCACGTGAGCGGCAGAGTGGCAAAGGCATTTCCATCTCTAATCTCCGAAGTCGAAGCCGAAGGAGTACCAGCGCGAGTTGCAGGAAGGACAGAAGAGATGGGGCCGGTAGGAATGGCGACAGCCGGCTTCTTGGAGGTGTTGCTTGTCGAGATGGCGCGAGGATAACGGAGAGCAGCGTAGCCGACAAGAGGCGCGGGGGTGAAGAAGGACGAGCCAGCAGACGTCACGCCCTTGGTCAAGAGCCGGAGCTTGGAGCGGTCTGGGAGACGGCTAGCCATGATTGTTGATGCTGTGAGTTGCGACAGAAGAACGATACGACTTGGATTTGGATGACGTCGAGGTTCGATAGTTGTGGGTTGGATAACCGAGAAACTCTAGATGATCAACATGGATGCTGGAAGGAAGAGAGGAGGAAAAGTCGAGTTCCGGGCGAGCTTTAATAGTGCTCGAATTCAAAAACAAAAAACCTGGACGGCTATTCCGGAGGCGCTCATGCAGGGGTTTTTTTTTTTTTATTCGTCGTTATCGAATGCCCGCCGAATGACTCCTATCTGCAAGAAGTACATGAAACCTGTGTCTTCTAATTCGAGTTTACCATCCTGCAGGCTTCTTTCTCTCGTTCAAGGTACATTTCTTGCTGTCACTGCTCCCGCTTGCTAACTGGCCAATAGGGGGACGTTATGCCGACGGGCCATGGCCGAAGCACTGGGCAGCTCCATCACACAGAAGATCCGTATACACCTGGATATGAATCGCGACGCGATGGAGCTATGACGAAGATAGGGTACACCCGAGGATCGCTGTGGCGTAGGGTGTGTGGAAACGAAAAGAGGTCGGAGTGGGACTTGAATCTTGATTCACGAAGACTGAATCGCATGTGGAAACCCGAGAGGACGAGATGAACGGTCAGAGTGCTGTGGTCCTAGCTTCCCTTGTCCCTATCATATGGTTTATTCTGGGAAACATGCTCCATGGCTTGGGAGTGGGTCATCGGTGTTGGCGGCGGTCGAAGAACATGACAGCGTCGAGGGCCCGGGTTGCAACAGCGAGTGTGCTCAAGGCCTCCTTGTCAACCACCACTTGGTTAACTCGGACAATCAACGGCCAACAATCTTGGTGTGTCTCGGGAGTGGTGACTGGGTGGTGGTTTCCAGAAGGTCGGGCTCGCTGAAACATGTAAAAGTCGATTGGTCGAAGCTTGTGAACAAGGCGTCAGCGCACAGCGTTTGACACTTGACAGTTGGCTTGTAGTTGGAGCCCGGGATGTTCGGGTTTGTATGGAAGGAGTGGAACGGGTGGAGGAGGGAAAGGGATGACCCATGTGTATGTCCCGGGACGACGACAAGCTCGCATGGCGATCATCGTCACTATGGCATTGTATGTATTCAGCCGCAGACCTTGGCATGATTTTGATGTCGTCGAAGGGCTGAGCCATCTGATGTTGAGCGTCAGGGTGTTTTTCTCGTGAAAGAAGCAGCTGAGAGATGGTTAAAGATGTTGGTGCGCATGGCCATTGTGCTGAGGCTTTGGTTGACAGATTGCAGTGCTCTGTTGGCAAGTTGTCTACCCTGGCATTTGGAAGATGAAAGTCGGGAGGTTTCGGAGCAACGGAAGGGGAACGTGGCTGGCCCCCCCTGAGTCAAACAGCGAGCTCGCGTCCTCATGGCAGCGAGAACAGCGCGCGGTCGCTATTTTCCCCTTTTGTTTCGGGCAGCAATCTTGGAGATCCATCGGCCACAGTTGTAAACGGGGAATGCGACAAAAATGGAACAAATGGTGGAATGAGATTGAAATGGATCAAGTTGGTCGAGAATCTCGAACACTTTGCGATAACCAACTGAACTGAACAATCAAGACATGAAAGACAGCCACTCCTTGAGTGCGTCAACTTGGAAGGACCAGATGTTGCCAGAAAATTGTGTTGTCATTCCTTGGCAGCTCCTTCTCCATCGAAAACTGAACATGGAATTGTGGTTGCCAAAAGTTCGTGATTGCGTTCGTTGTTCGCAGTTCGCACTTTCTTTTTGCGACTGCCCCACTAGCCCGAACCCCTCCGAAAAGCCCCACTATTTGCCGGCTGTCCCTGGATTGGCGATAACTTTATTTGTTCTGTACTTATCCATTGGTCGATGTGTTTGGCACCATAATCCACCTGGTTCGTGCTGACCATCCGTGATTATCTCGAAGACAGCCCGCGACATCCACCAGCATAACACTCCTTGACCGCGATTATGACCCTTTCATAGTCTGTGAACCTTCCATGACTCCAAACCACGATTAAGAATCCATCCGGATCTCGTAGGGCTGAGAAGAGTGGCATGATCAGATCTTGCTTCATCGTCACATGAACTCCTTTTGCGCTATGAGCAATCTGCACTGAGTGCTGTTAACAATGAGTGCCTGGACTTTCGAATCAAAGTACCTTTGTACCTCTTTGCGGCCAGGTTCGGGTTCGAGACTGTCAGTGACAGCGGACAGGCAGGAGCTCATCGTGAACCATCACGTGCCTCCGCTCATCTTCCAGGTTCCTTTCGTCTCTTCTCCAGGTCGACCTTCGGGACCGAGAGCTGGCCGCCAAGGTCCTCAGCAGAGATAAGGAAGCTCTTGGCATCACTTTTGAGGCATCTCAACTCGCTCAAATGGGTCACGATAGGTTCACTTGGTGAATCAACTTGCTCATCCCGACGCACACCAACAAACTGGAAGGAATGGGGTCTTAGCAACTCACGATAGTATCGGAGGAGGCGATGACGCAAACCTTCACGATGGTTGCCTGGGAGTATAAGTGATGGGGTTTTGATAGCCTGAAGCTTCTTCCCGTTCACGATCCTTCGCCTTGTTCACATCACCATCTTCCTCGGACACAACCTCCGTACCGTCAGCTCACTAGAAACCACCATATCACCAGAACATTCATTGGATCTCAACTAACCAACACATCAAACACCTCACCAGCTACATGCAAAAAGCCTTCACCCAAGATGTTTTTCATCGCCGCTATCCGCAACTGGAGGGTTGACCCGCGCCGTTTCAAAGACGAAGCCATCCGCATGTTGAGGATCTTAACCGGGTCAATATAGACAGTCCGTCTCCCGCCCATCTCAGCGACGCCGACCGCAACCACCCCCTATCTCCACAGAACGTGTTCAACATCTCAGCATATCAAGTGATATAGAGCAACAAGCATCGATGCATCAATCGACCACGCTACATCTCTGACCTCTCATCTCCACCACAATGTCACCGTCACTTATCGGAGTCTGCACCGCACAACGCCTCTCCCGTCACCAAAATCACCCATCAACCACGTCAACAAGTGTACTCGCGACTTAACAAGACTGATGACACCGACAAGGAGTCATCAGTATGGGTGATTAGGAATCTGTGGTGGCAGATGCTCGGAAAGGCTACGGCATGGGTGGTGATGATTGTGTGGGATTGCGGTTCGGAATGGAAATGGATGGCAGGATGGTTAGTCATGACAATGAAGTTTGCGAGATTTGGGAAGATTACGCCGTTCGTGGCTGAGGAAGGGGAAATGTCACAGCATCTGGAGGTGGATTTGTCTCGGTTTGCGCTTGATGGACGGGGGGGACGGATTGGGTGACAACGGTGATGGAGCTGGAACGTTAGGTTTGCTGGCTAGGAAGGACCTTTGAAGGGATCGGGGTGGAAGCGAACGACATCACCGAGGCAAAGCTTGAAGGAAACCCAATTGCCGCCAGAAGGGTAGGTAAAAATGAGTCACAGGAATCAGAGACCGCAGTCATTTTAACCTCAAACTTGTGATGTTGTTGATGTTTGAAGCCCAGCCGCATACATTCCTGGCGTCAACTGCCATACTCCTTCCTCCATGCACTGAACCGCCGAAATAATGTGCTGGTTCGATCGCAGAATGTGCAGGCGGGAATCTGGCAGCTTAAATGCCAAATGAAAAGAGAAAAGTGACAGGAAAATACCTAACTTGAACCGTGTGTCGTTTTGTCGCAACATCCGGCACTCTAGGTACGGTTACACTAGTGCATGTCCGAGGCGGGAGATCGTTGGACAGGATCATGTCGATTGTCGATGTTGTATCTAAGCGCCGGGCTTTGCAGCTAATTTGGGCTATCGAGCTTCCCGCGGGCGACGATCTCGGGAAGCGCTCTCGGCGCTGTAACTCTGCCGTTTTTTGGGCGGTTGCATTGTGACACCCAGGTACAAGGTACATAATTCGGGCACGTATGGCAACTGAAAGTTCACGATAATACTAGTGTAGAGGTAGGAATCATGGGCTGACTGCAGTGTTTCATGCCATCCCTCCTCGCTAACCATAGAGAGGGTTCTGACCTGTCCATCTTGAGTTGCGAATGCCAAGAAATGACTGGCGGCTGTCACTCCACATCTGCCAGCTCTGACAGCCCACCAAAACAGCTGCCACTTCTTCCTGATGTGGCGCCATGGTGGCTTGTTGCGCTGTAAGCGCTCGGACCTTTTTCCAACTGTTTCAGATTCAGGCGGCTGACGGATTGAAAATCCAGATTTCCCCCGCCTTTCTTTCCCCTTGCTCGACTCACGACCTCATGAACCAGCTCGGATGTTCTCACTCATTGTGTGATGACGGCAGCAATTCCGATTATCATCGATGGAACCCTATCTTGTTTGCTTTTTCACTCAGTTTATTATGGGAATGTCAACAAGATGGTTCTGACTGTCTTCCCCATCAACGACATGACAGGCCACCACCACAACGGAACAGCCAATCAAGACTCCCCCGTCCCTTGTCCCGCCAGCATCTGGTGGCCATCCGGATTCCCAATGGGCGTCATGATGCAACACATTGCGCCTCAAAACTCTCCACGGACCCTCTCAAGATCCCGGCCCCAGGCTCCCAGGGTCTTGGACGTTGAGTCTTGGCTGTAACATTATCATTGACTTTATTCTGTGTTTTTGCTGGGACACCATGCGATCCTGTCCCTGGTCGGAGTCAACCGAAAGCTACGGTGCGCGGAGCAATATCCCTTTTGTTGATTTGTTCTCGACCCATATCGAACAATTGCCCTTGTCTGAACCTCGGACGGGATAACCTTTTGGTTTTTTGTTGACAGCTGAGTTCTTTGTAGGCTCGCTGTCATTTGACTTCCCGCGTGTGGTCTCGAAAGTCGGCCGTTAGAGAAATATGATTGGTCCAGAACCACTTATACCTTTGGCGCTCACAGTTTGGGATATCCCGTCTCATTGGATACAGTAGAGGTAACCTAGGGGCTCATCCAAGCCACCGGACGGCGAATGCTTCCTCACTCCACCTCGATGCCACGCGATGCTCCTCAAAAAGAAAGTCCATGGTAGTTCCTGGGGCTATATTGTCGGCTGCTACCGTCAAACCCCTTCTTGTTCCATCTCCGCCCCCTATCACCATGGCTCCGACAAGTGGTCAGACCATGACCCCATATTGACCAAAGTAACCTACCAACCGAACCCATTACAACCATGTCAGCTCGTCTTTAGCTGCGTGCTGCTTTCCATTTTCTGTCTAATCACCGCGGCCGTAATCTCCCATTCTCTCGGTTTTCTTGAATAGACATCATTTTAATTATACGATTCTCACTGCTGCGCACGTGCTTCTCAACCGAGAAGGAAGTCGTTCTCTTCACCAACTGGGCTGGTCCCTCTTTATTTCTATAGTGTTCGTTGATCGACAATCTCTGCATAGGGCTGGCCTCTGATCTACGGGTACCCAACCCAAACAAACCACCATCGAGGTTTTCTACCTACCTATCAACACGTCTATTCGAGCCGACGATCACCACATCCTCGACGACCTAACATTCCGCTGGGCGGAACTAATATTTACAACCACCACTTAATATCGCCACCATGCTCTGGCAACCAACAACTCTCCTCGCCGCCCTCCTGGCGACGGCCCCCGCGGTTCAAGCCGGCGGCATCGGCTCCCTCATCGCCGAAGGCATGACGCGCGGCTCGCCCTCGTACCACAAGCGCATGGAAGAGATCATGGGCTCCTACCTTCTCCGGCGTGGCTTCCTCGAGGAACGACAAGACCTCTCCACCTCCTCGGTCGGCCAAGACCCCATCTTCACGGCCGACGGCACCCTCAACATGACAGCCTGGAACGCCCAAGTCAACGCCGCCTGCATTTCCACGCTCCGACAGCTCACTGCTGCGAGTAATCCGTCGGGCACATGCGTGTGCTACAACCTGCCGGCGCTGGATAACTCGACGGGTGTGTTCGAGGCAGACCTACGCTTGTTCAGGATCAGTGATGCGCGGGATAGTTTCGCGGGCATAGCGCCGGAAAAGATTTCGGTGGGGGTGAGGTTTGTGGGGGCGAATGTGAGGACTACGAGTCCTGATCAGCCTGTTGCGGGTGCTGCTGCGGCTGGCGGAAGTTCGGCGACGGCCAAGGGTTCGCAGGGAGCGGCTTCTACTAGCCAGGCCGAGACTGCTTCGCCTTCTTCGGTATCTACTGCTTCGAGCGTGGGAAGAGTAGGAGGAGGAAGCGGCGACGGAAAGGCGGCGAATTCGTTGGCTGCTAGACAGACGCTGGCGCAGGATCTACCGACGAATGGTGATCCCACGCTGCTACAGCAGTATTTGTTTGTGGGACAGATTGACAAGGCGAAGATGAGTGGTGAGATGACTATGTAGGTTCTTTCCTCCTCCCCTCTCCCCAACCATCACTAACTTGTGTCCCCAGGGCCCAACTCCAACACCTCCTCCTCCCCATCGTCACCCTCTCCGGCACCACCCCGCAAGGCGCCTCCGTGTCGACCAACATCTCGTCCAACGAAGCCGCGTTTGTGGCGGGCGTCTTCAGCAAGGAAGTCGTCCTGTCGGACTTCAACAAGGCGCAGCTGGCGGTCGAGGACGAGATTGCGCGCCTCAAGAACGGCACCACGGCGTTTGTCCTGCCGGGCGTGCAGATCATGATCTTCCCGATCGGCCTGATCATTACGAGCGTTTGGCTGGCGATTGGCATCGCGGCGTATGGCTATGGGACGTTTGTCAGGTATAATTTTGCGGTGCAGTATCGGCAGAGGAAGGCGGTGGTGGAGAGGGGAGGGGTGGCGAGGTTTTGATGGGGATGGGAATACGAGGAAAGGGCTGTGAAAGACTGAAGAGCTGGGATGGTGAACGGTAGTGGTGATGATGATGGTCAGTAGGATGGTTGGTGTGTCTTTTTTTCTGCTTCTGTTTTCTCTCTTGGATATCCAGCCGTATATGATGGCAAAAGTCGGTCGTTTTGGGAGCGGTTATGAAATGTTCTTTTTTGGCTTTTGGACTTTGAATGGACCTTTCAGTTTGGCTACCTGCTGTTCTACTACACAACACATGTTGCAGCATTATTCAGATACCTACCTTGTGCATGGCATCTCTTTTTCATCTTTCACCAACAAAACAGCGAATGCATTTGCATGGCGTTCCCCCCCCAAATATGAATATCAACTATACTAGTCTAGAGTGTACTCGATCTTCCTTCACCACGTACTGGAGTCTGCACACAGACAGACAATGGCATTCAAAGGTCAAACTCGGAAGATTCGGAGTCGGACTTGTCTCCGGCGCATTGCGGGGACCGACCGCCTGTTTACGTCCAACAGTGAGCGCCCCTCCGAGTGATGATCCCAACCAAGCCTTCTTCTTCTTCTGACGAAATGTATGTAAACATTCTCTTCTCTGTGCCATATTGAAACTCTCGATGCCCATAAAACCGTTCGGCATCTTTTCACATGTTGCATCCGAAGTGTGAAGGGGAACTCGGAGTTTCAGGTTCCGCTTCATCCGCTTTGACGCTAGCGTTACGACGCTACACTACCTACCTTACTGTGTGTGTACTTGGACAGGGGTCTGGGCTTGACTCGCTTGGACCTTTGAGGGTAGTAGGTGGGGCTGGGGGGAACTTATATTAACAGAGAACTGCGAAAAGGCGGGCGGGGAGAGTTAGTGGGAGTTAGGGATTGAGGGGAAGGTTAGGTACAGTTAATGTAGGGTAGCTTCCCCGCTTACTGTGTACTGTGTAGCAGTGACCACATTGACCAACGCTGAAACATGTCGTCACCTAACCTAAACATCCCACTCTACCACCCACTTTTTGTGTACTTCGAAGGAAGAGACGGCATTCCTTTTGTTGCCGAACGAACGAACGAACGAAACGACCGGAAACTCGTTGAGCGCCCCGATATCCTCCCCCGCAGCGCGATATCGGTCGCCGAAGACGACGGTGACTCATCGGAGCCATCCATGGGTCAAGAATAAACGAGAACCGAGTCCCCGTCGCCGGTTCATGGTACGGTCGACCGATGCGAACGGACGCCTCCCGAGTCCGACCGCACGACTCAGTCACCCCATGAGATGGCGATATCAGGAGACCTTTTCACCCAAGGGCTCCCAAGGACCCCAAGAGTCCCGAGCAAATGGCACGCAAATGGCAGCAAATGGCATAGCGAGTGCTACAGCTGCTACATGGCCACGAATCGAAATATTGGTATACTGTCGAGAGGGAGAGGGTGTTGGATGGGTTATCCCGTCCTGTGCTGTCCTTCTCATCCTAGTGGATGGGTGTCGATGTACAAGTGTATATACCTCTACAGGGAAAGCAGAAGGCGAATATCAGAACGAGGGATACGTACCGGCGGGAGCTGGAAGAGAAGGATGCTGATGCTATGGGCGGGCAGGCAGGGCAGGGTATCGCTGTCTCGAGGGAGGTGACGCTCGACTCAACTCGAGGATTCCATGTTGCCGTCTGGCTGCTTGGTGCTTGATGCTTGGTGTTATCACCGCTGCCCGCCGCGGTGCCTGGTGTCAACCCGTGATGTTCGGTTGCGCCGTTGAGTTTCGTTTGTCCATGTTTCCGGAGTTATCCCTTTGTATGTTTACTACAGCTTACAGCAGTAACAATTGAACTGCTGATTACCAGATTGTCGGTCCATTACGTTGACTACCAAACCTCGAGGCATGCAATGACGAGCGAGCCTTGAAAGCCAAAAGCGATACTCGACCACAGCAACAAATCGCATCAAAGATCAACCACCAAGTCCCAAACTCCGTTCCAACAACATACAATCCCACGAGAACAACCGCCCAAAACGCAGCCAACAACAATCAGCGGGCGTCCAGCCCCCTACAACCCATCCATCATGACGTCCCCGTCTCCCTCAACCCAACAACCCTCATCCTACGCCGCCAACGACGACAACATGGACCTCCCCACCCTCCTCCTCCAAATGCAAGAAACCATCACCCAAATCCACACCACCATCACCGCCCTCCAACCCGGCGGCGGCCGTGATCCCTACCCCATAGCCTCCCCCGAAGAGCGCCTCAAAATCACCGATCTCGTCACCCGTCGCGAGTCCGCCATCCGCTCTTTGCTCGTGGCCTTCACGGCCGAGTCGGAATTTCTGTCGCAGAAGCGGCGGGTGGAGCGCGAGGAGGTTTTGGAAAGACGAAGGGCTGAGGATGAGGAGGTGCAGAGACGAAGGAGGGAGGAAGATCAAGAGTGGGAGGAACGGCTGCGGCAAGAGGATGAGGAGAGGGAACAGAGCCTGGAGAGGGAGAAGGGCGAGGTGGAGAGGGAGACGGAGGTGTTGATGGGGGAGATTGAGAGGGGGTGGGAGAGGAGGTGGGAGGAGGAGGTGGGGAGGTTGAGGGGGTTGGAGGGGAGGAGGAAGGTTAGTACCTACCTATTCTTCCGTTCTTGTTCTGTGTTGGAAGAATTGGAGAAGTAGGTTGGTGATGGCAGTGACTGACAGTAGTGGAAACAGGAACTGAACAGGTTGATCGAGGAAAAGCTACAGGCGCATACCGAGACTCCGTTGCCGCTTAACGCGAGAGCTATCCGAGAGGCGAGGAAGACGAGTACCGCCCAGATGGTCGAGTCGGAGCAGACTTCTCAGCCCCAAGAGACCGCCGAGACGAGGGAGCCGACCGAGACAAAGACTACGGAAAGGGGCTTCCTACCCGCTGCAGCCTTCGAGAACGCTCCCCCCGACCACGACTATGGTCAAACCTACAGAGCTGAAAGCCAGCAAGAGGAGGAAACCCCTACACGCGAGACCGAAGCTGAACAACACCACGGCGTGGCAGTTTATCTACAAGAAAAGATGGCTTCAATGAGCATGGATGACCTCCTCAACGAGCCCACCAACACCTCCCTTGCGGACAACAACACCAGCCCTGCCGCCCCCGTCCCCGTCCCGGTCGGTTCAAGACCTACCTCTCCCGTTGCCCGGACTCTCTCCGCCGTCGAGAACGTAGAGGAAGAAACTACTGATGCAGTATCCGTTGAAGATCTAGCCGCCGTCGAGACTTCTGAGCCCGTCCAAGAACGACAGTTACCTCTGGAGATTGAGACCATCGCAGTTGCAGACACAAGCCTGGTGGACGTGGAGTTCCAGGGACTTCCATTTCAAGCTCATTCAATCAATGAGAGCCTCCATTTCCACGAGTTCGCTGCGGTCGAGGAGGGGTTGCCGGTTGAGCATAGCGAATCTGGATCTACTGACACTGTTGTCGAGCGGGCTGCTTCTGCTGCTGCTGAAGAAGAGTTTCGGGGGAGACACGATAGTTTGGGGATCATCCACCCTCCTGCTACCGCCTCACACGCAGATGATTATGGTGTAGCTAAAGAAGCAGAGGAAGCAACGCCTCGCCCGGCCTCATCCCCAGACTCGGAAATCTCCGATTTCACGCCTTACGCACAACCTACATGTACCTCGGGTTCACCTCCTACCAACAACACCGCCCAAGAATACTTCCCCGAAGCAGAAACCACCACCACCCATGAAAAATACTTTTCCGAAACCGCGGTCGCTTCCGCCACCACCACCCAACACCTCCATATCGCCGAATCTATCTACGCCTCCGCCTCCGCCTCTGCCGCCAACCAAGGAAGGTACTTCCCCGAACCCGAACCCGAACCCGAAAGCGCTACCGCCGATAAACACTTTCCCAACCCAGACCCCAACCCAGACCCCAACCCAGACCCCAACCTAGAGCCAGAGCCACACCCCGATCCCGACCACAACCTCAACCCAGCCCCAGCCCCAATCCCACAGGTCTCAGAGCCAGTCTCAGAGCCAAAACAACAACCCGACATCACCATCAACATCGCCACCGTCCCCCCCTTCAAAGCAGACGCAGCGTACGCCCACTCCATCTCCACCGCCTCCCAGCGCGGCTCCTACTCGGACATCAACGACTTTACGTCTCCTCTTACTTCTCCTACTGCTAAGAAGGCCGAGGAGGAAGATGATGATGCGGATTTTGTTGCTGAGCAGTGGCGCAGGCGGGGTGGGGAGGGGGAGGTGCCAAGG
>HF970800.1:20558-37457 GCA_000604205.2 Neurospora africana FGSC 1740
GAATGGGTGTGAGTTTGGAAGGTGGTGGGCGGCCCAGTTCCAGAGGCAGTCCACCTCTGAGGTCTCAGCCGTGCCTTCCATGTCTCTGGGCCCAAGCTACTTCCACCGCAAGCAGTCCCTTCCCTTCAACACCTTCCGACTGCTCCAAAAAGTCAACAACGGCATAAATAAAAGCTCAAGGCGAGCAAAACAGCTCATCTGCACTGTCTTCATCAAACCAAAAGCAAAAAAGAACAAAAAAAGATGTGCTAGAGCCGGGATTCGCACCCGGGTCTCTGCCTCAACTCCAAACTTGAGTTTGGGAGGGCAGCGAGTTAAACTACTACTCCACTCTAACTTTTTTTTGACTTGTTGGTATTTGGGTCTGACCTTGGGAGCCTATATACCGCCGTGTGAAGGTCGGGCTGGTGCGTCTGTGCTTGCCTAGGGTGGTGCCGTGGGTGTCGGTCCCGAGCTGCTGGTGCCGGCCGGGGCGGTGGTCGTGGTGGGGTGGTACCAGCTGCTAAGGGCCAGAGAACTGTGTTGGCGGTCCAAGGTTCTTGACACTGTCTAGTCGTATGTCCCCTTTTCTAGTCTTGTGGTTCGTGGCCGGGTGTACCTTGACGGTGGCCAGGCCGGACAGTATGGTGATGTTGTGGCCGGTGGTTCCGCTTCCCGTTGGTTGTCCTAGTATACTTCGTGAGAAATCAGGTGGATTATTGCAACTGAAGTCAAGCATTTGCAGACAAACCAGCAACAGACAAAGATTGCGACCGGCATCAGCAGGATTGTGAATACCTCTATCAAGGCTCAATCACTGCCCAAAATAACATGATGATGAAGAGTTCAAAGTGTCTCTACCACTTGCAAGTCAAAATACGAATCTCCCCACAAACGTGAACACCGCCATTATAATATCATCACTCAGCAGTAGACAAAAAGGAAACAGGAAAAAAGTCACAAAAGAATGCGCAGTCCAGGAATCGAACCTGGGTCCTCCACCAGCAGCTCATGTATCCCCCAGAGTCGGTCTTTGACAGTGGTTCGCTGGGGCTTTCAACCCAGATAACTAAGAATACTGAGGGTGAACGCGTTGACCGCTACGCCAACTGCGCTTTTTTCTTGTTGAGGTCTGGGCACAAAGACCTGATACATAAACCCGGTCGACCTCTGGGGGTTCCTTCCTGCCTTGCACTTCGCCGGTCGAGAACACACTGCCTGTACGTAGAGGTAGTACCATCTGGCAGATGTCGGCACATGACGGCTCAAGAGCAAGGAGCTGCCACTCCGTGGGTGGCTAGCTCTTTCCATATTTTCTCCTCCCTCTTTCCTCCAGGTAACGAGCTCACTTGCAAGCATGGAAGTCCTCCCCGCACATGTTACACTCCACTCCACTTCCCAAAAATGATCATCACCACCACCACACCTATCATCACGAAACAAAAAGGCTGGAGAAAAAGTCAAAAAAAGAGAATGCGCAATCCAGGAGTCGAACCTGAGTCTTCCACCAGTATCTAATTGGTCACATGTACCCTCAAATTCGATCTTTGAAAGTGATTCGGCGGGGATTTCAACCCGCATGGTCAACGTGAGATGGTGGACGCGTTGACCGCTACGCCAATTGCGCTTTGTTCCTTGTTGTATCATGTGCACAAAGACCTAATACATAAACCTTCTGTCAAGGTCCGTGCCTTCAGTTGCTCCCACCCCTTGAGCTTTTCTGTCTGGACACACTGACAGCTGTCAAGGAACATATGACGGTCCGTGGGTGCTTGGTTCTCTCCTTCCTCTCATTTTCTTGTTTTTCGCAAAGTTCACTCGTAAGCAAGTCCTCCCCTCGTGTCCCATTTCAGTCCCTTTGCATTTGATCTTTTAAAACAGCACGACATCTCTCTTGACTTGGTAATTAGCCGGAAGCTGTCAGTCCCTTCTCAGTGGACATGGAAATCATCACCATGTCCCATACTAGAAACCTGAAAGTCATAAAGAATTCGTAGCAACGGTAATTGATTCCAGAAGTACATGGCGTAATAAGCCAAAGCCAAGTGTCTCTTTCGTGCGCATTCTCATCACTGTATTTGACTTTGACGTTGTTTTTATTGCCCCCTGCACTTGACACATTCCCCTGCGTCTTGCATGCCCGTTTATGTCACCGCAAAGTCAAGGTCCGTGATGTAATTTGCAAAGCTGCCTGTTCACTCATTGACCGATACTTGAGTTTATTACCCCGATTTTATAAGATTAGCCGCAACTCTTCTTGAGGTAAACTTCACCGTGCTTACCTCTAGGTACTTCCTCACGCCCCTGTGCATCTCGAGATGACTGATGAAGTTCACCTGGCAGGTGGTTCACACCCAACGCAACAACTTCCAATTGCACATGTGACACTTCCCGAATCACCATACGGAAACCGAGAGTCTTTATGTTCCAGTCAAGCACAGCAGAAGACATTACCCCCTGCTCATTGTAATCCGCGTGAAGTGCGAAGCAAGCCCAGAAAGCTATTCAATTGTCGAAGGACCTTGTCCATAACATCCAGACCACACACCATTCCTAGGGATAACTCCATAAACCATCTCATCACTCTCTGTATTCAGACTCTGTCATCTTGGCCTGTCAGAGGCATGAACTGGACTGAGCAGGTGGCGCCCAGGGCGTACATGTATGCACGCGGCGGTAATGGGGCCCATCCGATCCCTAACCGGGTACCCAAAGTCGGAGGCAGAGATCGTGGCCGGAGTTCGTCTTTGAGCGGCAGTGGAGTGGCGAGACGATTTCATAGGTAGGTACTTTAGGGGGGCGATGGGGTGGTGACCTTGGAGAGGATGGCTGCGACTCGGCGTTTGTCAGTTGACTTGAGGAAGTTGTAGTAAGACGAGCCTGCCTCGAGTTGGGCCACGGTGAAGGTGTACGAGGTGTTCTTAAGGCCGAGTTGGTATGGCCTTGAGGAGACTTTCTCTTTGTGCCATCCTTCCGCGAGGTCAACACGTAGCATCTCGTCCTCGTCGATCTTCACGGTCCCCGTCCCGTTATAAACATCGTGTCGGTCAAGAAGTTGCTTGACTCTCTGGGCGTAATCTGGGTTGAGATTGCAAATCTTAACGCCCTGGACAGACTCAATTTCCGGGACTTCGTCGGGCTTATTGATACCGAGGCTGAGGCTTTTGCGCTGGGTGCTGCGGAGGACTTTCAAAGCTTCTTCCTCCGTCACGGGGCCTTCTGGGACTGCTTCACTGGCGATTTCTCGAACTAGTGTGTCTAGGTTTAAGTCTAGAGTCAGCGCATTGCTTTCTTCACCATCTCACATGGTACTAAGAAATTATTGAATGTTCAACGCTGTAAAAACCATTCCAGGACTTTGGCGCAATCGGTGTGGGCTTCCAATGTTCTTCTCGCCTCGCTCCGGACGCGCTTTTTGGTGTTCAAGTTGGACAGCAGTGCAGAGTTCGTAAAGCCGCGTACCGAAACCAAATCACCAAGGCTGTGTGAGGTGTGTTTCATACAAGGTACCTCGCCTCGAGGCGCATCACATCGTTATCGCCTCGCATCTAAGGACACCCACACGCCTTGGAACGCCACCACGATAAACTCCAATGTCACCCGAGGATGTATTGAACATCAGGCGGTCCCGTGTAAAGCCCACCGGCAAAATACCTACCAGCGCACATCCAGAGACCGCAGCAAAGGACATCGATTACGCCGAGCCTTATACCTTCTAACAAACCGTCACGATGGAAAATAAAAATAAGAAATTGGTCGACGGAATTCACAACCTGCTGCGCGTTAAAAACCTTGCCTCAGAGCAACAATCGTCCTCGCTCCGGCAGGAAAATATAGACTTGCGGATCAAGCTTCCAAACGCTCGTAAGGAGGCGCGTCAAGCATTGGAGTCTAAAGACAAAGAGTTGAAACTCATCACCGAGCGGCTGGAAAGCATCGTCAGAGAGCTACTGATGTAGCTCCGCTCAAAGCCTAGGACATCGACGGTTGCGTTTGTCATCTGGGGTGACTTAGCGGTCTGATGAGAGAAAAGTTTCCCTGGCAACGCTTAGGAACAGCCTGACCACAACCATGAGATACGTTGCGGCTCGAGGACTGCTGGAGACCGGCACCCAATCCAAACGTACCGTAGTGGGAAAACCTGTTTCCAGACATGCGTTGTGGTTCTTGGACAATAACCACAATCAATGTTTCCCAGCCAATGCATCTTTCCTACAGGGGGAGTAAGCGCTGTAGTATAGTGGCTTTGATTCGGGTCCGAAATTCGAAATTTCTCTCTGTTTCAAAGTCCCTCCTTCCTCCAACTCCTAACATCCCCTTTATTAACGGAAAGAATTAGCCATTTCTTTCAGAAACAACCAGTTGACTCAGTGGTCAAGCGGTCAGGTTCTTGAAGTAGTTGTTCGTATTCGTGACATTCTCTGTTCGATTCCTATTCGTGACCAACTTTCTGAAGCTATTTCGACTTTCCGAAATTATATATTCGCCCGGGCCTTTACTTTAGCTTAGTAGTCTTTAAAAGACCTACTAAAGTATAGAAGGTTATACCCTATACTTTTGGCTATTAGGGGCTTGGGAGACAATCCATGTTTGGAAAACAATTACTGTTTTCTTTCTACGCATTGTCTACCAGACAAGGCTTGTTGTAACCCCTGGTTTCCCGCTTCGGTACCTACCACATGTGTCTCCCACTTGCTAAGACGGAAGAGCTCAACGATTCCTCGTACCGCAAGAGTCATACTGTAGGAGTTCTGGCCGTTTCGCAACCTCTATTATTGATTGGCAAGCGCAAAGTGCATGTGTTTAGCGGCCGAGACAAAAAGCAAAGTTGAAATATCACAAACTTCCCACCACCAAAAAAAAATATGTAATGCACAGTCCAGGACTCGAACCTAGGGTTTCCACATGATCAGGTCCATGGCACGGTACCAGTCTCCAGAATTCATCCCTCTTCTCGGGTGATTGTAGTAGTATTGATACTTCGTTTTTTCTGTGTGTGTGTTTTTTTTATGAGAGCAACGGAACCAGAATCCAACGCACAAGATTTCCAAGAAAGAGAAATACAATGAACGCTAAACGCCAGACTATGCAATCGAACCCAGAGCCTCACGGGGATGTCTGGAGAGGGGCCCGGACCGTGGGGTACTGTGTGGACGTGTTAAACCACTACACTGACCGTGCTTTTATTTGTTGAGAGAGTGGTCCTTGGACTTAATACGTACTGACTTACTCATCGCAACCAACAAGGCAGGCTTGCACATTCAACTGGAGGATCACGAGGCCGACCTTTGGGAGGAACTGGAATGTGGACTTTCAGGACAAATGTGTATATAGTTTGATAACCTTATCGGGACCATAAGTCCGTCGTGGAGGGGAACTTGTTAGGAGGCAGCCGAAGCAGCCACCAACAAAGTCAACTTCATTCACAAGCCTGACTTCTCTTACTTCTCCTAGTCTACTCCATCCATGAGTCGACTGGTTCAAGCCGGCTCCATCCACAAGTCCGGCTCCTTACAGATGGCGCCCAATAACAGGTATACCGCTTGGAGCCTGTCGAGCCCGGGAACGGTGGGGGAAAGGGGACGGTGGTACATGGTGCCTGGAGCAGTTTCTGGAATCTCTGGGGTTGGGGTTTGGGGTGGTTGGCTGGACTTCGGACGAAGGTCTCTGGTAGCTGGGACGGTTTTCGGGCGCTGTGGGACGGTGACGCGTTGAACCCTTGGGCCTTCTAGTGACGAGGCTGTAGACACAGGTTACCAATCGGTCCCCTCCAACTCAACCGTCACGACTGTGAACGGCTCTCTTGCTCCCCTCAAGCTTGAGAACACCAACACCACAACGCCACCCAATGGCGGTGCCGACACCGACACGCACGATGCCAATCTCCCCTGAAGCAGTGTCTTGGGTGAGGTTCCATGTTTCTCTTTTTCTTGGTTCGATTCGTTGTCACCAACCAGAAAAGACACTCAGCCTTTGCAGTTGTAGAGATGGACATGATGATTCGGCGTCATTCATGGTCGTCTCCTGCATGTGACCGCACATGCAATCGACCCATTCATCAGCCGAATGCATGACAACCTCTACCGAAATTCACCCCCTCAATGAATGCTGCGTGGGTACACAGGCCATCAAAGGGTAGGGCTGCATACTCCCACGGGTCGCCCGGAGACTTTTGCGAGTGGTACGCCCAAAGGGCTGATGTAACCATCGTTCTTCGATGGTTTTAAACACCGCCCGGACCGCAAACCAGTTGGTGGGAGTGGGGAGAGGCGAGGTACAAGCAAAGGGAAGCTTTGTACGTGATGCAAACACTCCTGTTGTGGAAATTGCCGTCCGCGGAATTGTTCTCGTCAAATCTGGGGACATCCTGACGAGTGCGCTTGCGACCGAGCGCAAGTCATCCTGCATCAAGTCCTCCATGATACCTCACCGGGCCGTGGGGAGGGAATAGCGGGCATAGTACCAAAGCGGGCGGCAGAGTGGGCGGACATGGAGTGGAACTTGTCCGAAATGCCCGTCAAGCCAACTCGTCCAAAGTCAAGGTATAGGCACAGGAGCAGGAGATGTCGGAAGTTGAGCTTAGGTACCTTGCATGGTGTTTTTGTCGGAGTCGACCTTGACACGATTAGGAATTGTCCAAAGTATTCCCAAAAGGAGATTTGCTGCCAACTTCTTGGAGACCCAGGCTGTAATCCAGAACTTGGCTTTGGTTGGTTTGTCTTCTACCAAGCTGGTCATGTATACTACCTCTAGACATCGAAGGTTGCTCGCTTCTTGAGTGTGATGCTGCCTCCAACAACGTTGAAGTTCTTGTGCTTGGTCTCATCGTAGGTTACCTACGTTGTCGCTTTCTGTGACCCATTTCTCGTCGGCTAGTACGTTAGAGCATCCGGTGTTGACGCAAATCGGATGTTCACGCCCTTTTTTTGATAGCTGGACGTTGTACCTAGAGGTAGGTACCTCTAGGTATTCAGAGGCATGTATTGGAAATGGTGAAGACCGACGAGAGAAATAAATTTCCATGCTGGCCCGTATTCTGCAGATCAACAGACGGAATAGACGGTGCACAAGTTTGATGCTTGTGGTCACTGACACGAAAGTCTTTACAGCCAGTCGTCAATGAGAGACCAGAGGTAGGGACCTTGAACTCCATGCCGTACTTGGGAGACAACTTCACTCAGCGACAGTGATGTATGCCAGGCATAACCTGAAGTGCGAAACCAAGAGAAAACAAGTGGAGTGGAAACCATTGCTGCTTCAAATAGAAGGTGGTTCGAAGACCGGAAAGCAAGAAAGGAGAGAGAAATAACCGAAAGCCACACGACATGAGGACGTGAGGTCTGTACCATAGACGACCGGGGAGAGCAGGATTATCAAGTCCCAGTAGAAGAGACTGCCGGTGACGGAAGAACAGTGGGTGAAGTTTAAAGATGTGATGCCTGTCTCCGTGCTGATCCGACGTGGAAAGTTTTCAAGGTTGTAAAACGGGCAGATAACTCTTTCCATGGGAGGGGAACTCGAGTGTCACAAGCCTGCTTCAAGGTCCATGGTATACAGGCCACCAGCTGGCCAAAGAAGACCGCAGGAAAACACCAAAAAATTGTTGCGCAGTCCAGGAGTCGAACCTGGGTCTTCCACATTCTTGTTCTGGCCATTTATTCCCCCAAAATCGGTCTTTGAAAGTGGTTCGGCGGGGATTTCAACCCGCATGGTCTTCGAACTTTGTGGATGCGTTGACCACTACGCCAACCGCGCTTTTTGTTGAAGTGAAGACACGAACGACTGATCTGTATACCTCGAGGACAGGGTACGTACACCTTTGCCGACGCTGAGACCCTTTGCTGGCAGCGTGGAAATCATACGGTAAGGTACTCCTCGTTCCTTCCTCTTTTTCCTTCGAGTCTGGCCACCTGCCCACACACTTTGGACGATCAAAATCTGGCAGGCAGCCGTGCTGTTACCAGGTTCCGGACCTCGCAGGTTGAGGCGGGTTGTGAGGCCCCGCGGGACTTTCAAAATCCTCTTCTTCTTGCTCCCACTTTCTTCCTCTTCCTTTCCTCCATCACTTCTCCAACCATCACCACCAACAAGACCATCACGACCACGATTACTACTTCAAGATGTCCTCGCTAGTAAGTCTTCAGTTCAACATCCCTTGGTTCCTTTCGACAACGTCTTCCGCATCTTCCTTCTACAACACCTCGTGACTGTAAGACAATCTCAGATCGTCTTCATTGCCGTCTATGTCCCCCATCTTAACTCTCCTTTCATCGCAGACCTCCATCTCCTTCAGCACAATATCATTTATATCACACACCAAGCTTCCTTCTACGAGGTATTCAGCTTCTTAAAGGACACCCGCGTCGTCACAACCGTGGGCGATTCAGGGCAGTCACTTTGCTTTCACTCCAGGGTGAACGCACCATGACTCCATCCGAGAATTTCAACTGACAGCAGCAGCAACAGCAGCAGCAGCAAGCTCACCAGGAGCAAACGAAGCAGCATAACGCCACCAGCACCACCTGTCCCGGCCCGTTCCCTCACTCGGCCAAGGCATCCACCGCGGACGCCGCAATCTATGCGTGGGTCACCACCCGGCCCCGGCACCAGACTTCCCGTGCCCCGGGCCCCTTCCCTCTGCCAGCCCAAGCGGTCGTCCGCAAGGCCGCCGTCCAAGTTTATGTGACCAGCACTCCCAAGCCCAAGGGGCTCCCTCGCCCGTAAAGAACACACAGCGTGAGTGTCACTTTCCTTTCACTTCCTTCCTTTCGTATCGTTTGTTCGTGGATCTGCCTCTCCTTCCTGCTCGAGAAAAACAACGATCACAAGAAACAGAAGTCTGACACTCCCATGACCCAGCCACGATCCGGGCCAGTCCTGCGAAGGATAGTATGGCCAGTCAAGTGCCAGGTAGTATCAGGGTCTTCGTCACAATCCATCATCTCGTCAAACGGTTTCATGCATGCAAGGTTTGACGAGGTTCCTCCCTTTCCTGTGCTCACCGATGGTCTTTCCAATAACACGGACACGCAACCCATCCAGCCGCCCCGAATCTCAAGATCCCTGCCTCCCGGCCTCCATCTTACAACATGGGGGCCGGGGTGCTTCCAACAGCACGCCACTGGACTGCCAGTTGGGCTGCCACTGAATTCCCAGTCACCGGCAGAGGCCGAACTCGCCAAAGCCTGCTCTCAGAAGCATGAAAGCTTCGACCGCAAGCGCACTTGCGCAGCCGCCCGCTCCGGCCCCTTACCCACCACAGCCGCCGGAGGAGCTATACACCAACTATTCCCCAAGTGGAGCAACCCGCACACGAACGCCATCAAGAAAGAGACAGCCATACCTGGGGCAACAAGGAAGCGGCATCTTCACTTGTCCAAACTCCGGTGTCGACAAACATTCAACAACATCTCGCGGCGCCTTATGCCCCTGCGCCATACCAACCATATCCGCCTCCCCCCACTACGTACATGCCGCCGGCACATCCCGGTTATGATGGTGCTCCCGCGGCCCCCCTTCCGGCGATCTTGGAGGCCACCAACCCTGGACGCCACCACCAGGTAGGTAGGTATACAATGCCTTCTTCTGCTGTTCTTGTAATACGACGGCAAATGCTGACCTAGTTGTTGTGATAGGTGTCCGCGGGCGTAGCTCGCCGATATGGTACCACTCGGAGCACAGCTGTAGGATAGTTACGCTTCCTGGGCGCTCGCCGATCTAGACGAGCTTGCCGAGGAGATCAGAGGATGGGGGAGCACCGGAGGAGCTTGACCAAATCTTCCACCGTGTCCCTAACCTTGCTTCATCGCTGAGAGGAGGAAGTAGAGGGAGGAGGTAGAGAAGGTAGATAGAGAATAGAAGGTGTCAAAGCAAACTGTCGTCTTTGTATTCGATGTCCACATGAGTTAATGTACACCTGTAGTACATGATATGTTAACTTCTCTCCTTATTCGAGGCTTTTCCTAGGTAGGTAAGTTTTGATCAAGTCTCTCTCGTACCTCTACATCTTTCCCTTCGTAAACTCCCTGTCTGTTAACCTCGTCAGAGAGAAAGAGTTTGAGCAACTTATAACTGATGAAGCCGATGTAGTTCCCGGTTCTTTTGACTCGTCTCACTTGAGGAGCTACATACAGGTCTTTCTGCTTTGTTGATGACGGGACTGTTAAGGTGCTTTGGAGCGAGGTCGTACTTTGAGATGCTCGTTTACATTAAATGGAGTTTCATGTTCCTGCATTTTCTACCAGCATGCCATGCTCATAGGGTTGACTGGCTGGTGTCTCGTGAGTTTGGCTTTCCCACTTGCTCACCAAGGAACTTGACAGCCTCCATCTGTCTGCCATCAAGCTCCTGGACCATCGCGTAGATCTAAGAATAAGCTTTTTGCTGTTCATCATCACAAGGAACAGATATTGTTCCTTTCAACTCTCTCTGCCTTAACCGTTTGCTCAAAGATTCCTCCCCTCTATTCGCAATAATGATACCATGTGATGGAAGTTACCTAGAAGCCAACCCGCGGAAGTCCGGTCATGAGACACTGTAGTGGAAAAAGACCTATAGCCTCACGCGAGTTCACCAAAGGCAAAATCTTCAACAGACCATCAGCATGAAAGGCACAAAACGAGGACCCACAAAGGCAAAAAAAGAAGAAAAGAAATGCGCGGATCCAGTCTGGAATTCGAGCCCTGGTCTTCACCAAGGGATTCCTGGATCGTGTTGCCCTCTGAAAGTCGGTCTTTGAACTGTGATCCATCGGGGATGTCAACCCGAATACTTGAATCGCGTGACGTGCTACACCACTTCGCCAACCGCGCTTTTTTGCTTGTCGGAATCGGGACTCGAAGAGGTACCTTATCTACCGTAGTACCCGAAGCAAGCGACGGAAGGACAACAGGCAGACAGAAGGGCAGAGGGGCAGAGGGGCAGAGGGGCAGAGGGCAGAGTGGAAGGGGCCGGCAGGTTGAGACTTCCATGAGAGGGAAGGAGTGGAAGGAGGGAAGGAGGGCAGGCAAGAGGAACTTCACCTCCCGCTGCTGGCCGCGGGTCTGATCATCTGGTGACCAGACTGCGCTCGAAGGCAGCCAAGCTTTGGACGAGAGCGTGACAGCATCAGTCCCGTCGTTCGTGCTCTCGCTCTTGCTCCTGACCCTTGCCCTTCCTGCGAGCCGAAGTCTTTCCTTCCGTTTATATTGCCCGCTTCTGCTTTTCTCCTGTCATGCCACTGGCAGTCTTTCGGCTAACTGAGGCAGAAGAACAAGTCAACATTTGAGGGGGAAGGAAGGAAGAAGGAAGACAGCAGATACCCGACGCACGCCATTATGGGCTGTGGCTCTGGCCTTCGTGTAGTGAATTTTCTGGAAGACGGGCAACCTTGGAACAGGAAGCTTGGCAAGAAACCTCGGTCTCGTCGTCTGATCTTTCGATTTTGTCGTTCCTCCTAGCCGAAGTCTTCCAGGTTTCCTCCCGTTCAATCTGCGTCTTGTCTTCCAACTGTCTGACAGTTGTCTAAAGCTTCCCAAATTTCCAACGCGGGGCAAATCTTTCCTCTGCTCTTTTTTCTCCTCAGACCTTCACACTTTCGTCAGTGCACTTCTCTCATCACACAACAATCTTCAGTCTTCAAAATCAAGCCCAACCAAGACATCAACATGGACTCTACCAACACCAGCAACACCGACAACACCCTCAAGATGGTCGCACTCATTTCCCTGGGGGTCTTCACCAGCGTCATCCTTTCCGTGATTGCACTCCTCGTCTCCATGTGGTTAAGAGAAGCGGGGGCGCCGCCGGATATGGAGAAAGAAGATGCATCTTGTGAGTACACGCTTCTGATTCTTGCTGCTTCACTTCCTTCCATTCACTCCTTCCTTTCTCAAAAGAACTTCACTTCCTTCTGTCGCAATTTTGTCACTGACGCTCCCTTCCTGTCACAGTTCCGCGGCGCCCCCCGCGCCTGAGACTGTTCTCGCGCCGAGCACCTAACCCACCAAAGAGCGACCAGATTCCGCTTGCTGATATCCCGGCAAATCCCGGAGCCGGCGCGACGCGTACATAAAGCATCTCGACACTACCCAGTCCGAGCTGGAGGGGTGTTGTCTGGGGGGGAAGGGGTGGAGGGAAGAAGAGATCTTCCGGAGGGGGGCGGGGGAGGGTGAAGGGAGGAGGGAGGACAACTTGCTTGCGATTTTCTTTCAACAACTTTTTGTCGACAGGGCGAGATTTGGGTTCTTGTTCTTGTCTTCGTTCTCTCCGTTCACTTCGACAAAGCTATCTCTCGGCTAAAATCAAGCTTGTTCGCCATGCACATAATAGGTACCTCTACTCTTGACTAAATGTGACCCTAGATGTGATCTTCAAGGTCGCGAACTTCAATGTTCTGTCCTGTGCGTCTGGCAATGCCGTAATTCTCTCCTGCGGCCCCGGTCTGTGGCCAGACCCCACGCGCAAAGGTTCACTTTCTCGCATGTAGTACCGTAGAGGTAAGGTTGTCATGTTTTTGTTCAGCAGGGCCAATAAACCTTGGGCGGAGTTCCTTGCCCTTTCTCTGCCTTGAGTTTGTATATGGCTGGTACTTGCAACTCAATGATACGTTCGGGTGTGGGCGACGGTCGTGCTGCGTTGGGGATGTGATTCGGGTTAGCCCGTCATGGTGTTTCTGTTTACCACCTCCGGCAGCTGACGAGATTCAGAGCGGTGGTAAGGGAACCTTTTTCCATACCACCATGAACGCGTCTTCATTGACCAGATGATGGAAACATAGATCACGGGTGTCTTATCCCTTTGTTTTGTCTCAAAATCTTCAAGTGTCCACGTAGAATCTCGGGGTTAGGTTCGCGAGTGATTTGGATGTAACGTCTCGCCTTGGTCCCATTGGTCAAATTCTGAACATGTCCAGCATCGTGCAGAAACACATTCGCCGCCCTGCTCGAGAGTATCATGTTCCTTGTTCATACAGGTACCTAGTATGAACAGGGTGGTTGTTGCCCTGGGCTTTCCTACCTCTATCTACGAGCTGCTACAGCCTCCTTCACCTCCTTCGGAAATCAGCATGATGTGCACTCCACCAAGGTTCCTTCTGCCGCGACACCCCCAATGACTGCCCACCTTGCTATCTGCTGCCCTGGTCAAAGTCGTCATCAGGCACGCCAGTTCAGTCAACTTTTTAGCTATGAGGTAGATGGATCTGCGTTACTTCGGTCTCGCTGAAGACACAAGTTGCAGTAGCTGCTACGATTTAGACTAGAGGTACGAGATGTTCGACTTCTCACTTTGTACAAGACAAGCTTCTGGGTAATGGGAAAGGAAGTGTCCAGTCATTGGCAAGCCACTGTGACTGGTGCCTGTCCCAGCCATCACACAGGGCAAAGAGACGTAGAACCACAAGAAGAGGAGGGATCATATGGGAAAGCGATCTGGAAAACAATCGGCAAAAAGAAGCCAACGAAGGAGGAAAGAGCAAAAAAAAGATGTGTGCGGTCCGGGATTCGAACCCGGGTCCTTTCACAGCCAAGGCTGGTATGCGGCTTCCAGTATGGCGGCTGCCACCTCTCCATTTGAAAACCCCAGTTTAAGAGGTGAACGCGCTGACCACTGCGCCAACCGCACATTGGTTCTTGTTGGAAGGTGTGCACAAAGACCTAATACATATACCCCAAGGGAAGGATCCCGGATAGCTGCCTTGGGAAGAGGAGTGTACATAGTACGTGTACCCAGTGGTACCTAGGTACCTCTACCGGTCTGCTGTCCAGGACCACCTGCCAGGCTGCTCCTGCTCTATTGAGCTTCTCCTCGAGGTCTCGTGGCTGGATTCCCCGCCTTCCATTTGTTTCGTCATGGTTGGAAGGCTGGCGAGTCAGGGCTAGAAACCCCAGACGTGACCTCTCGGTCCAGTCTGTTGAACCTGGTGGCTTGCACATCCTCGTTCAAAATCCTCGTCATCTCTTGGTCTTCTTCCGTTTCTCTTCCTCCGTCACAACCCCTTACCACCCCCTCAACATCAAACTACCTCTACTTGCACCCAAATGGCAAAACAGACATCAACTGTCCGGTCCGACAGTAACCTTCTTCTTCTTGGGCCAAGACCTTTCTCGCCTTGGCGATAGCAATCTCGGTCACATCAGAGTGCTGCCCCCTCTCCTCCCTTCAGTTTCATCCCCGGTCTCTAGACTCTCTCTTCTTCTTCCTTTTCAGAAGCAACCTGCTTCGGTCACTCAGATTCCCTGGTCGGAACCTTGGGTATGCCCACGGACGCCCTCCAGGGCACTCAACAGCTCCAAGTATGTCCTTGCTCGTCAAATCACCAAGCATCCCCACTTTGATCTAACCATGGCAACTGGCTTGTGGGCAGGACATCCTCGAGCTCTTCTCGATCAACCTCACCGATAACTGGGGGCCAAACGGCCATTCAAGAGCGTCAGCGTTGATGAGGCCATTGAATCTTCCTAGGGGGCGGACACTTGATCCGTACGTTGAGTAAACCATAGGTACCTCCCGAGACGAGAGTTTTGATGACTGACACTGCACCAGAGTCTGCCCCCCCGGGCTCGACGGCACCCTCCACCGATCACCGACAAAAGCACGCTCAAAAAGATCAGTTGCTCTTGTCGAACCAGATTAAGAGCTGGCCGCTCCAGATCTCTGCTGCTTCTCCCAAGAACGCGGTCCCATGTGGCCTTGGCTTTCTTCAGGACCTTCCCCTTGTTCCGCTCGACCCAGAACTGCTTCTTGAGGCTCTCGCCGGCTGCCGCCCCAGCGGACTTTTACGAGTCCTACACCGGCCCTACCATCCTCGCTTCTTCGCTCGAGCAACAGCAACAGCAACAGAAAGCTCAAAGGGAGGCGTCGGAGCCAATGTCGGTGATGAACGAGCCCATCACTCCCGAAGCTACCCTCCGGTGACCATTGCGCTTGGGTCTATTGCAAAGGAATGTCCACCCAGCTCACACTGCTTGTCATCCGTTTGACGGGCCAGCACTGCCATTCCACGTTTCAGGTTCGAGTGTTCACGAACTCCCAGAAACCGTGACGTAGAGGTAAGTTTCCAGTTCCAACTTCAGAGCTGTACCACCGCTAACAATGACGAGCCACAGACTCCCCGTCCCGTAATCGGCCAAGAAAAACAAGCGTCACCGCTACCTACATCACATCCAGTCACACGCCATCACTGGTTGATTGCCATCGACCACAAGCTGTTCATAGGCCCAATGAAGACACGACTCGAGCCCACGCTCCTGACCCCGGATCAGTGCAGGCACTTGAGCGGCAAGGACAAGGGTCGGTTTTGAAGAGGAAAGGGAATGATTGCGTGGAACATACATGTACCGCTAGAGGTACCTAGCCATAGGAGCACACAAGTAGAGCAAGTCCTCGATAGTGTCACAGTCGTTGAATATAGACTACAATAAACGATCTCCTCCATGTTCACTACCGCCTATACTTGAGATACCATCTGCGCTTGCTCGCATCCGTCTACTGCACCCTTGTTAAAACTGTTGTGACACTCTTTTTCTCGTGATTACACCTCTGCGGTACTGCCATTCGTCCCGTGCATGCAACTGCATTGAAGTTCACTTGTTCGAGGTGTGAAAGCCTGACAAGCAGTGAGTGGCGGGCGTGGACTTGGCCATGTTGAGCTACAACTTGAGTTCAACTAGTGAGGAGGGGACCGTGACTTTGAAAGTCTTGCCAGCTGAAGACCATGGGCAGAGAGGTAACACAGGAGCAAGTGAAGACACTATGTCCACCACTTCATCCTCACCGAACGGTTTTGGGGATATCGTGGAGTACCGGGACTTGGGATATTTCCAACAAGATAAGCCAAATAAGAACTCCAATAATGATTGGTCTAGATGTTGAACGGCACGAGCAAAGACGTTTACGGTTTCAGCCTTCCAACGTTTACCTCTGGGGATACCAGTAAAGAACGCAACCTCAACCGGTTCACTAAGGCAAATACAGCAACAAATATCCCAACTTGACGGCATAAGATCATGATTCAAACCCGGGTTCTTACACTGCCTTATTTGTACTCATGGCTTGCCGGGCCCCCCCAGAAAACGAACATTGCGTGCTCGGGTTGGCATTGAACTCACACCCTTCGCACAAAGTTTCGGTGTGTACGCGTTAAACCACTATGCCAACCGCGCTTTTTTTTTTCTGTTTCTTGAAATGTGCACACAAAGACCTACTACATATACTACGAGGGAAGGAGCCCGGGTGCCTGGGGGGGTACGTACCGGCTTTCTGGGGTCTTGTTATTCCGTGCTTCGCGTGCGGCTTGTTGCCTTACACGGCTGGCAGGCTGGAATGGGTCGGTGCTTGGCAACAGCCGAAGCCTTCCCGCGAACAGAACTTGAACCGCTTGACGTAGGCCAGCCAGTCTTTGAATTTGAAATTTGAAGTCAGAAGAATTTCCCTCCAAGCCATCACCACATTATCGTCGTCTTCGTCGTATTCGTTCTCTTGTTGTTCTTCAACTTGCCTCCATCACCAGTCCACCATCACCATCACCACAACCACCACCCAACCACACACCTCCAAGCTCCAGCAACCCTAAACGCAACAACAATGTCGCTAATCCTCCTCACCACCGAAACCGAATGCACCACCACAGCGAACTCACTCGCAGTCGCACTTCCACACTTCTTCCACCACTCCGATTCCTGCGTCACAAAGCAAGCACAAGGCGCCCTTGCATTGCCCGGCGGCGAGGCTTGCAAGACTTGCTACCGCTGCCTGGTGTGTCGCCCCCACAGGCGCATCGTGATCACCATCCGCATAAGCAGGTCGGCGAAGTACTGGGCGAGAATCGACGCGGCCTCGCAGCCTCGCGTGATGAAGGCTAGAGTGGGTTGGAGGGTTCGGTATGAGTTTGGCAACTTGAAGCACAAGGGCTCTAAGGAGGTGGAGGGGGTGGAAGGGGGT